>CM059266.1:8736415-8741415 GCA_030347295.1 Setipinna tenuifilis
TATACTAACATGATAAGAATAATATGACTAAAAAAATAAATGTTAGATGTTGTGGCATGTGATGTCCCATGCCATAACATTGCTAAGTTATTGTATGTCAGTAAGTGGTATGTTAGATAACAGAACAACTTGTGTAACATACCAAGGAGTGACAGTATCAGAGTGTAATCACTGTAGTTAATGTAACTGAGGTCATTCTGTGTAGTCCATCCCCAGGTTTGAACCTGCGACCTCCCAGCAACTGTAGACTGTGAGAAAGACGCGCTATCAAGTGAGATAAAAGCCAGGCTATTACATAAGTCAGGGTGGGAGGTTTACTAACGTTCTAATGCTCAACTATGCCAGCTGGCATGCATCACACCAACACTGTACTATCACTAGACGTATGCGTATAGACGCATAATGACTACTTTTGTCAAACCACGACCTCTGCCTCAGTACATTACTGACACAATGATTACCGCACAATTAGAATTGTCCAGGGATGGATGGCAGGAATTACAAGTAAACTGTTCCGCTGAGTTCTCATGGCAACCGAGACTGTCTTGTGTGCTTAGCTCCGCTGTAGGGTCTCTGATGGCAGTACGCCATTTGAGCTTCTGTTTAAGTGTCTGCTGTAATGCAGGCTTGGGTCCTCACACAGAGCCATTATAGGCCGCATGTCTGCAAGCGTTCACAGCCCTTGTAGCCTCATTAGGACACTTAATAAGCGCAGAAGGATTCGCGTGCTTGCAGCCTGCTATTTAAAGAACCCGGAGGGGTACCCAAGCTGTGACAACGGCCCAAATTGCCTTAAGAGAGAGAGAGAGAGAAAAGCAACGGGATATGTTTTAAGCGTTCTTCAGCGAGGATAACTCAAAGAGCCCCAAGGATACGTTCTTTTGTCACTATTTTTTTTTTTCAAACTCTTTTCTTGTTCTGCTTCTTGAAGGCTCGTGCAGCATACTGTCTGAAACACCAAGACCCCCCCCCACCCCCCCCTGCAAACACTAGTCCCGCCCCATTACCTGTCTACCCACTGTAGATAATAGCTTTTTAATGTGTGATTGACAGGAAATGAGCCAGACACACTCACTGTTAGTTACTCACACACACACACTAACACACACACACACACACACACACACACTGACTGACAGTGAAGGTGGTTAGAAGGAGATTAGATGACAGTGAGCGTGAGGTGAGGTGAGAAACTCACGGATGACAGATGCTCCTTTTTAGCCTTGTTAGCCGTGCTAATGTGAGAGTGCAGCGGTGAGGCGCCATCGTCACTGGCAGAACACAAGCCATGTGGTGCTGATGACACAGAGTCCTGTTGGCTTCACCGCCAGTGACATCTGATTTGGGTATACAGTCATGGGCTAGCGGCTAGGGAGCTGGACTTGCAGCCAAAGGGTTACAGGTTCAATTCCTGACACCGACAGGTGGGTGGGTGGAGGGAGTGAATGACCAGAGCTCTCCTCCATCATCCCCTGTGATTGAGGTACCTTGAGCATGGTACCATCACCACACACGGCTCCCTGGGGTGCCTGTCGGGCTGCCCCCCTGCTCACACATGTGATGGCTTAAAAGCAGTTGTTTTCACCGTGTGCTGTGTGATCACAATGACAAAAGGGAATCACTTTCATTTTGGGTCAGCGCCGTGAGCTCCTCTGAGTATCATCATCATACAGACCCACTGCAGAGAAGTTGAGGCTAGTTGAGGCTTGGTGGATTAGTCTCAGAATCACATTATTATTATTACATTGCATTTAGTCACTTTTATCCAAAGTGACTTGCAGAAACAGTTCCATGTATTTGGGCATGTGTGGATGAATGTAAAATAAGTTGGAAACACTTTCTCTGAAGGGGTGTGTGCACGACTGACATAAAACCTTGACATGACACCTGCTACCCCGTGTGGTTCAGTAAATTATGCCTCTCAAAATGCCAGGCTGACATTACTTGTGGCAACCTGACATTAGCTCTGACAAGAATTATCTGTCAATGTCTTTGTTCTGACAATCTGACATTAGCCAAGGCAACATAACCTCCAAATATCTTTATTTGTGTTTGTTGTTAAGGTTTAAATGAATAAAGTTCCATGGTTTTCACGGTTTCTCTGTTCATGTCAAAGCTATCATAACATGAACAGTGCCAACTTGACATTGAAAAAGACAATGAACAACAACATTCATTAGAACTACTTGTTCATCTTCATGTCAGGTGTCATGTGATGGTTATGAAAGCTTAACGCCACCTCTTTAAAATAGAGTAAATAATATTAGTAATGCAATAGCCTTGTAAATAATGCATGCAATAATAATGAAAATAATAGAAAAGACAAACTATTGAAAGAGGCAAGTTTGATGTTGTGGAACTGTGAATATATATATGAATACAAGAGCACTGGCGCAGAATGTTTGTTTCTCAAATATCACTCCTCTGGCCTCAATAATTTCATCCCGCTGTTGTCGTCTTACAAATTAACCTGACAATTAAGCTCCACAATCAACCTCACAGCCTCCAGGGGAGATCCATTTTTACTACCTTAATTTTCAGCAGGAAAAACTCAAGTCAGTTACCCCCCTTATCTGTCTAAGTGCTGTAATTAGACAAGGAAACTAATTGCATGGTGTGTCTCCGAAGTGGTAAAAGGTATTTTTATTGATGGCTCCCAACCTGCCGCGCAGCATGGCATTTCGCAATCTCACCTTCGTGCCGTCCCAGGAAAATGGAACAATCTAGAGTCAATGATAAACCATATGCATGCCCACTCTGTGTAATGGTCTCATCTATTAAATAACTGCTGTATTGAGTCCTGACATTTTACCCAATGACACTGCATTGATTGAGACTTGTGGGATGCACTTGCCAACTCATTTGTCTTGCTACCAGTAATTCTTTGCTGCCAAAACACTACAGTGAATTGGATTTATGCATGCTCACTACACACATAGACACACACACACATGTAAGCTATGTTGTGCTGGGCCATACTGCACATCTTCCTACTGACTACCATCACACTCCCTAAGTCCCAATCCCATCCGGGTCACAGCACCATGTTGCTTGCATTGTGTGGCCCACTCAGTTCTGCCCTGCACTGGCCCAGACTTAAACCACAGTTCTGGGGCACCACGGATTGGGAGGCTACCAAGTTAGCTAACCATCAGGCTATATGACTACATCAGTGGTGTATACCTATGAGGCATTGGGGAAAGAGTTTTACCAGCATATGTACTGCATAGCTACCTGTTGGCTTCAGCCTCTCTCTCTCTCTCTCTCTCTCTCTCTCTCTCTCTCTCTCTCTCTCTCTCTCTCTCTCTCTCTCTCTCTCTCTCTCTCTCTCTCTCTCTCTCTCTCACTCACTCACTCACTCACTCACTCACACACACACACACACACACACACACACACACACACACACACAATTACAACTATTTTAAGCCAGAGTTTGGGGTCAGTGCTGTGTGTTCCTCTGAGTGTTATCATGAAGCCGGAGTTGCATTGCTTACCTGATTGCTTTTGGTAATGCTCCACTGGGCATGTTTAAATGCTGGTAAGAACCAAGGTGGAGCAGTGTATGATTTGGGCTAATAACAGTAGGTAATGACTACCGTTGCATGACAGCTGGTGTTTATACATGTAGTGTTTGCACTTATGTTCATTTTAACTGTGCCATCTTCCAGTTCACCAAATTCAAATTTAACTCATTAACACACACACACACAAACACACACACACACACACACACACACACACACACACACACACACACGCACGCACGCACGCACGCACACACGCACGCACGCACGCACACACACACACACACACATACAGGCAGTATGTGTTTGGCAGTGTGTAGTGTTAGCAGTGTTAAGTGGGGATAATGTTTAATATATGTTGTAAGTTTATATTTCTTCATAATGTACTCATGCACAAGCATTTCCCTTAATGTTTGCATGGCAACAGTAGCACTAGTAGCAGCAGCAGCAGCAGTAGGAGCTCCATCCTTACACAGACCTACTTCACCAAGACTAGTGTCTCTGTCCTGTCATAAGCATAAACCATTACATAACCTCATTAATACACAGTGACAGTTGTCCTGACTCAAGTGGCATTTTAAGGCTCTGCCGTTGAATTCCCTTGACATTCTTATTTTACACCATTCCTCTTGGGACACATCACTGAAGAGCCTGCTAACTCGTATTCTCAAGCCTCATTGGTCACTTTGAGCGAGCGAGGGAGCGAGCCCCACTGCCACCCAATCACATCTTGCAGACACAGGCACAGACACAGACACAGACACAGACACAGACACGGTGGCTGCCTTTAGAGAGCACCTCTTTTTCCCCCGAGGGCAGCTGCAGGAGGAGGAGGAGGAGGAGGAGGAGGAGCAGTCTGAGAAGATGTGTCACTCATCTCCCCCTTGGGCTGCTTACATTATGGTTATGGCCACGGCGTTTCGTTCTGTAGTCAATGTCCCCGTATGACCTCAGCTTTCAGCACTGTGACCCACTCACAACGACAGCACCAGCGACAGCACTGACCCAGTGCATGCTCTATTAATGCATGCATCTGCTCTTCACGCTATCAGATGGCATTTTTCACATTATAATTAACATGTGATGCAGACATCTCAACCTGCAGACACTCATTTCATTTCAGGGAGGTCAACAACGCATCCCTGCCCAGAACAAGGAACCCGTGAAGGGGACAAAAATATTGTTTGTCAGAAATTGAATAACCTAATGAGACAGACAGAGGTCGCCTATTACATCAGAAAAAATACTACGCGGGACTGTCACTCTCACTCTACCTCACTCTGCCTGTCCCCCTGTCACTTGCTGCATCTGTCACTTGTGCTAATTAGCTAAAGAAATCTGGGCGAGTTGCAGGAGATTTTTTATTACTTGCGGGCGTCTAGGAGTCGCTTTTCAAATGCGGGAGACTCCCAGAGGTCGTGGGAGACTTGGGATGTCTGTATGATGCCACATTTTTAACATTATAATTAACAT
>CM059266.1:8746415-8748915 GCA_030347295.1 Setipinna tenuifilis
TGCCATTCTTGTCTGCAGATCCCCAGAAGCTCAGTCATGGTGAATGGGGGCCACTGGTGGACAGGCAGTTTCAGGTCTCTGTGGAGAGATGCTGGGCAGGCTTTAAAGCTTTGGCTGGGTCACATAAGGACATCCACAGAGTTGTCTCCCCACCACAAGTGCTGTCTCTCGGCTGTGTGTTTTCAGTCATAGTCATGTTGGAAGGCGCATTATTGGCCCAGTGTAAGTAGTCTGGGACCAGGCTTTCCTGTATGATGAGACACCACACACACACACACACACACACACACACACACACACACACACACACACACACACACACACACACACACACACACACACATTTGGACCAGATGTTCCTTTAGGATATATATCTCTGCATTTTCAATCTCCTGTTCTGTCTTTCACTCTTCTTATAGTTTCCCCCTGGTCCTGACCACTCAGTCCCTACAGCTAAAACACACACACACTCTGGCAGAACACTAGTGCATCATACTGTACTGCTGAAATGCTACCGGGCAGTTATAAGTGCTTTCTGCTTTTGTCTAGACAGGTCATGTGAAATTGTAGCCAAACAGTTCAGTTCGATTCTGGTTTCGTCAGATCAGACACAGTTGTTTCTCAGAGTTTTCAGAGTCTAGAGACTCTTTCTTTCAGAACTGTTTTTGTTTCCTGTCTTTTACCAAAGAAAGGCTGTCAGGCCATTTCATCATTGAAAAACCCATTGATGAGAGGGATGTTGGGTAGCACTTTATAATAGCTTTTAGTACTCAGTAGTAGTATGCGGCAGTTATTTTGCATTTGTTAACTATTAGTTAACACTTTGTTAATCATTTGTTAACTTTTACTGTAACATTTTTACTTTAACATTTACTGTAACATTTTTTCTCATCAGTAAATTATTTACAAACATATATACAAATGTTAAAGCAGACAGAGAGGATGGTGGATAGAGAGACAGAAAGAAAGAAAGAAAGCAGACAGAGTGGACAGATAGCAGGTGGGACCAACAGACCAACAGATTGACACACAGACAGGCAGCCAAGAGACAAACAGATCGATGGATGTAGATTTGCCTGTAAATTATTTACTGATGAGAAATACTGTAAGAATAACGGTTAATAAATGATGAATAAGGTGTAAAGTGAGAGTTAGCTTATGCATAATAAATGCTATATAGGAGATAGTTATTATGCAGTGCTGTTACAGGTACAGTGCCTTTCCGGAAGTTTCCCCATCTCTACACAGTGTCTTTGGAATGAAGTTAGAGTAACCAAATGACCTTGGTCACCTCTGTTAACAAGGCCTGCGTTTCTCAGTTTGTTTGTGCTGTGTGACAGCTCTACACAAATCTCAGGTTGTTCCAAACTTCTTGCAGTGGAGAAATATGGAGGTCACCGGGCTCTGCGGTATATCTTGAGTGCTTCAGTTTGTTTTTGTATCCTTCACTAACATCAGTAACTCACTACAACACAGTCTCAGCCCACCATGTCGTTTCCTCGACCTCATGGGTGGGTTTTTATTATGATGAGATTTCCCAGCTGGGAGACCTCAGTCATGTCTGTACCTTTCCATATATATAGACTGTTTTTATATTAGCATCATAGCTGTTCCCACTGGCGTCTTCTATTTCAACCTTTCCAACAATGTAAAACTTATCGGAAGTAATTTGGAAACAAAGTAGAACCTTCAGGCATTGATTTTTGTTTTTTTATAGTTGAAAGGGTTTTATATGTCAATCAGTTGTGTATTTTGTGGTAAGCTTATTTCAGGTAAGCTACAGTCAAGGTATACAGTAGCCATGGTGACATCTTAGTGATTATCAAAAGAAATAGAAGGCACCAAGGCTCAAGGGCACCAGAGCTTGAGAGTCAAACATCAGTGTTTTCTTCTAAACGAATTAAGAAAATTTGTGAAATCTGATTCTGACTTTTGGCACACACTCACTCACTCTCTCTCTCTCTCTCTCACTCACACACACACACACACACACACACACACACACACACACACACTGACCATTTGCTGTAATGAAGTGTCATCACCTGCCCACTACAAATTTTACAAGCCGTCTAAAATATATACAGCCTCTTTTATATCCTGTTTGTTTCACTATAATAAATGTAAAACATTTTATTCTCTCTTTCTCTCTCTCTCTCTCTCTCCCTCTCTCCCCCTCTCTCTCTCTCTCCCTCTCCCTCTCTCTCTCTCCCTCTCTCCCTCTTTCTCTTTCTCTCTCTCTCCCCTGCACTACCACCTCTCGTCTCTCTCTCTCCCTCTCTCATTGACTGAGCTGTCGTTTTAGAGTATCGTAAAACTGATCTCCTCTCTTCCCTCCTCCCTCCTAGTCTCTATCTTTCTCTCTCTTTTTCCTCTATCTATCTCTCTCTTCTACCCAACCCAGCCCAGCCATCCCGAACGCCATTCCTCCTGTCCTCATCCCTCTCCCTCATCATTTATAATTCAGGCCAGAGTATGACTGGAATCCTGGGGCTGGATT
>CM059266.1:8753915-8768915 GCA_030347295.1 Setipinna tenuifilis
GGGGTGGGGGTGGTGATGATGATGGTAGTGGTGGGGGTGGTGGTGATGGTGATGGTGGCCTCCTCCCAGAGGTGCGGTGGAGGGTGTAGAGCAGAGCCCGTGCATGTGTGTGTGTGTGTGTGTGTGTGTGTGTGTGTGTGTGTGTGTGTCCATCCATCCATCAGTCATCCATCTGCTGCCTGGGCCAGTCTGACAGGAACACCTGCCAAGCAGGGACGAGCCGAGAGAAAGCTCTTTGCTGTGCGAGCCCACAATTCAGCAGCAGAGGATGGTTTTCTATTTGTGTGTGTGTGTGTGTGTGTGTGTGTGTGTATTTGGGTTTGTTTTTGTGTGTGTGTGTGTGTATGATGTGTATGTGTGTGTGTGTGTGTGTGTGTGTGTGTGTGTGTGTGTTTGTGTGTGTATTTGGGTTTTCAAAAATATCAGGGACTCTCTTACACACACTATCACACTCTCTCACACACTACCAGACCTCGCTCACACACTATCAAACCACTCTCACACACTATCAAACCACTCTCACACACTATTAAACTCTACCTCACACACTATCAAACCACTCTCACACACTGTCAAACCACTCTCACACACTACCAAACTTTTGCTCACACACTATCAAACTAATCTCACACACTATTAAAATCTCGCTCACACACTATCAAACCACTCTCACACACTATTAACCTCACTCACACATCATCTGACCTCTTTTGCAAAGCCCACCTTCTGGGAACTTTGGAGTCACTACATGGTTATGGCCCCTATTTTGGGGTCAACAAGCAGTGTAATTTGACTCGCAGTCAGTGGAGAAAACAAGTAATAACTAAAGAAATATGCATATTGCAAAAGCAACGAGCCTGTGAACTGGGAGTGTATATTCCCTGAGTGTGTTTTTCCCTTTGCCCACGCACCATGTGTGATGTATCTCCTCTTTTATGCAATGTATGTATGTACTGTATGTAAATATGTTTGTATGTAAATATGTATGTGTGTATGTAGGCACTGCTGCCAGTCTGTCCCTGCCAGCTTATGTGTTATATAAATTTTGTTAGTTTAGCTTTGTTTCCGACACAGTATACATGGGCTTTGAAAAGAGTAAATGTTAACCGATGTGCTGAAATGCATTGGTAAAGCAACTTTTGGACATTATATAGAGACGTGTGAAAGTGACTAGAGGAAATTGTTATTTGCATATTTCTTTAGGTATTACTTGTTTTCTCGATTGATTGCGAGTCAAATTAAACTCTAAAATAGGGGCCATCACCATGTAGTGACTGCAAAGTTCCCAGAAGGTGGGCTTCACAAAAGAGGTCTGATGATGTGTGAGTGAGGTTGATAGTATGTGAGAGTGGTTTGATAGTGTGTGAGCCAGAGTTTGATAGTGTGTGAGAGGTTTAAAGTGTGTCAGAGTAGTTTAATAGTGTGTGTAAGAGAGGTCTGATAGTGTGTCTAACAGTTGCTGATATTTTAGCTTATATGGCCTCTTATATTTGTGTTTGTGTGTGTGTGTGTGTGTGTGTGTGTGTGTGTGTGTTTTAGTTTGCTTGTGTGTGTATATATGATGTGTGTGTATGTTGTTAGGAGAGGCAAAGATTAGGGTGCATTTAGCTAGACACCACACTTCCATTTTCCCATCCTATACACCAGGGGGAGCGTTGGCTTACGCTGGATGCCCATGCCCATATATGGAGCCCCAGGAGAGAAGAAGAAGAGTTTTTGAAGTGTTTGCATGGCGCTGTGAAGTGTTTGAGTGCACCTGTTCAGGTAACCGACGGGCCTGTTTGTGTATGGACTGTTTTCGCCTCTTCAGTCACCCGTTTTGAATCTTTCGGGAAGAATATTGTTGGATGTCGACTGCTCTCCCTTTCCTTTTGAACTGAACACACTTTCTCGTCTGGGCTGGTTGGCACAGAGCCTGAGCTTGGGTTCGCCGCAACATGGTAAGTCACGCCATCCCCTGGTATACCCACACACACACCCATTGTAGCTTCGAACATAGCTGACTATCACGTCTGGAACAACGCACTAAGGTTAGGAACTCCTCTGTATGCAGGGTTGTAGCATTGTCCCGTAGACAGCGTAGCTTTGTAGCGTGGATCTGCAGCAGGGAAGCAAATGTCCTAACAATGTGTATTTGGGTTTGTGTATGTGTGTGTGTGTGTTTGTGTATGCGTGTGTGTATGCATGCGTGTGTCTGTGAGTGTGTCTATGAGTGTGTGCGTGTGTGTGTGTGTCTGTGAGTGTGTGCCTGTGCGTGTGTGTGTCTAATCTTTTGCCACTGTCCCTCAATCGATGTGACCACAGTGAGCGTTGTCTGTGCGTGTGTGTGTGTGTCTGTGAGTGTGTGCCTGTGCGTGTGTGTGTCTAATCTTTTCCCACCATCCCCTACTTGCTCTGGCCAGAGTGAGCATTGCCCAGTGTGGTGGCTGGCTGTGGCTGGCACAGAGGTCTCTGGCACTGAGGTGCTGCCCGGCAGGTGGGGCTTTAACGAGCTGCTGAGTGGCACAGGGGTACAGTGTGCCCAGGGAGGAGTGTGTGTGTGTGTGTGTGTCTGTGTGTATGTGTGAGTGTGTGTGTGTGTGGTGTTTGTGTTTGTGTGTGTGTGTGTGTGCGTGTGTGTGTGTGTGTGTGTGTGTGGTGTTTGTGTTTGTGTGTGTGTGTGTGTGCGTGTGTGTGTGTGTGTGTGTATGGGTGTGCGTGTGTGTGTGTGTGTGTGTGTGTGTGTGTGGTGACCAGGAGCCAAGACAACACTGGGCAAAAGGACACAGACAGACGATGGGCGCGAACTCATATTATTGGTTTCGTCCTGCTTTGCCCTTTGTGCTTGTTTTTCACTCTCTATCTCACCCTTCCGTCTCGCCTGGGGCTGTGACAGGCCAATTCAAAGCAATTATCAACTGAAGCCACAACTGAAGATGAGTCCCCATCCCTCTCCCCATCTTTGCCTCCTTCCCTCCTTCCCTCCTTTCCTCCTTTCCTCGTTCCATCTGCTCTCCCTCCCTCCCTCCATCCCTCCCTCTCTCCCTCCCTCCCTCTCTCGCTACCCTCCCTTCTGCTCTGCACCTCTTCATCTCCATCTCTATCTCTTCATCTCTCCCTCCCTCTCATGCCCTGTCTGGCGTGCATCTCTCCTGAGTTTTTGACATCCGCGCTGTAATCCCCAAATGGCACTTGTGAAGCACTTGTGCTTGTGCCATTTCCATAAAGATGTGCACTTTTACCACTTTGGCTTCGGCAAATGCGCCCATGTACACACACGAACATATGCACACACACACATACACACACACATGCACACACATACACACACACTGGATTGAGATGGCAAGTTGCTCTGTGATTTGTGTCTGTCATCCCAATGAGAGATTCACATGTTCACGAACACATATGTATGAAACATGCACACACGGGCACTGTTAAAGGTCAACATTCCTGTTAAAAAAAAAATTAGTCATTGATAAATAATGTTTTTAACATCCTACTTTTACTATCCATATAATAATATGCAGTGTCATAATTATTTTAGTCGCAGTTTTGTATGAACTATTTGCGTGGCTGCTAAGAAACGAAAACCAAATCTGCACGTTCGGAAATCTTCGGACATCTCCGGTGGATGACGTATTCGAAGGGAGTCGGTGGTGTTGTTCTCGCTTCATTCATTGATAGTTGTAGTAAAGTTTTTATATTCGTGCCGGTTAATTATTTCAACCATGCCTAATTATTGTGTAGTGGGAGGCTGCAGAAGTGTGGCTAATAAGGCGTTGGGTATTTCTACCTATTATTTTCCTAAAAACACGGCGATAAGGCGGTCCTGGGTGAGGTTTGTTAGGCAAACCCGAGCGGACTTTGCTGAACCAGGACCTGGAGCAGTTATTTGTTCGCGACACTTTCGGGACGACTGCTTTGATGTGCCATCGGTGTCTGTGCTGGAGTGTCGTCGGGAGTCCATGCTTAATACAAGGTTGGTAATATATGTAGCCCTACGTAGATTGAGTTAGCCATTGATTACGTTAGTCTTTGCAATGTTGTGAAGCGCTGCTAATCACTAGCACCTAGCATCGTTGCCAAGTAACAAGTAAGCAAGAAGTACGTTTCCAAAACCAGCTGATCTCTCTCTCTCTCTCTCTCTCTCTCTCTCCCTCTCTCCCTCTCTCTCTCTTTCTCTCTCTCTGTCCATGTCCTCATCACTTTCGCCGGCTGCTGCATCGGCAGGTGGTGGTGCTTCGGGCTCGTACATGTATGGCCCTATGACGTTTGGCATTATCCCAGCTAGAGTATGTGTCATCTTCATACCCTGTTTCTGATTGAAACAAAGTCCTCTTTTCGGATTCGTCAGAACTGACACTTGAAGTTGACGAAAAGTCAAAGTCTGAAATCTCTGAATCACTGTCCATTGCAAATTTCCGAACCGCTCGTAGTTGCTAAATCGTTGCTGAACAACATAGTAGCCTGTCGACTCCATCGGGTCGACTCCCTTCGGATACGTCACAGTTACGTCACAGATGAGGAATATTTGAGTTTTTGTTTTCGGCTGGCCACTATAAAAAATGCAAACGGTAGAAAATCGGCAGGAGATTTCGATTTATTCATTATGCTGTATTGTTAATGATAATAAGTTAAACTAGGAACGGGCAAAGACGTGAATATTTTAAAAGTCGTGATATTTGATCTTTAAGGGGGGTAGGAGGGTTAGATAAGGACAATTCAGGAGACCCAGAGCTTCACAGGGGCTATGATATAGTTGGGGTGGGGGCCCAAAATTATATTCTTTCAGGGGGCCCACAATTTTCTAGCAGTACCCCTCCATGCACATACACACACATGCATACACATACACAGACACACAGACATACACACACACACAGACACACACACACTGGATTCTGATGTCAAGGTGCTCTGTGGTTTCTGCCTGTCACCCCGATGAGAGAGGCACATGTTTATCCACTGCTGTGTGGGCACGTTGCCTGACAACACACTCTGGCTGCGTGTGCTTATGCCACTAATCCGACAAGCAGCGCTCATCGACTCCTCGATAAGAACAAAGCCGGCCTTGAGCAGCGGAGCAGAAACTTAAAGATCTGTCTAAGCTCTCACGACACGACACCACCAGTCACATAGCTCATAACCCCACCAGCCAAATGCTGGTAAAATATTTTAAAAAGTGGTTGGTGAATTTTGAACACGAAATAGTAATTTACTGTGGAGTGGCTGGTGGATGTTATCACTTATCACATTTCACATTTCTGCAAAGTTCATTTCCACCCCTGCTTGAGATGTACACTACACACAATCCACACTCAGAGACCTAGAGACACCTGACGCCACAGTAGTCACACAAGCCACAGCAATTGTCAGTGGTCACTGTAATGGTGAATGGTCACTGTAAAACGCAAAGAGGTTTTATGTGCTCATTTCTGAATGTGTCATGACCACATGACCTCGTGTTTGTTTGCTTGTTTGTTTGTTTGTCTGTTTTACCATGCTCAGCTGGCTGGGTGCACTATGTAAACACATGTGGAAAAAATCTCCTTTCCAACTAATGAATGTGTCTAATGTGGGGCAGATGTTTCTAGAATATTAAATGCATGTCTTTACAGTATGTTCCTAAACTGTGAGTTCATGTATGACTGGCCATGCCCACTGATGCTTTGCACATTACACAGATTTATTGCTGCCCCTGGTCTCCACTGATGTCCTCTGAAGCTTAAGATCACATTTAAAACCAGTTTATATACACATGGCTGGCGTAAACAGCAGATTCTGAGATGTTTTATGACCTGCTTTATTTGAGTTTATTACTGTAACATTCTTTCATATTTTATTTAACATATTCAGGATGTTTCCTGCCTTTCCTCCCACCTTTTATTTTATCAGGTGACTAACCTGCAGTGGTGTGGAACACTCACAACACTTTCAAATTACTGTTTTTGTTTATAGTTGTTAAAACATATTTCTTGAAAACACCCACCATTTTTCTCAAAACTGTAAACACAAAACCCTTTTGTCAAAACAGTTTCACAAAGCGGGCAAACACATCAAAATGCAGCCAAAATGGCAAACACTTCAGATCAGTCATTATACACTCCATCAAAAAATGTAATACGATGAAAACGACTGTGTTCAGGGCTGTTGCGGAAAGTGATGTTTGTGGTTATAGTTTAGTAAATGTATGATGCAGTTTAAAAGAAGATGACATAACCCAGTGAAATCATAAGCAGTCACTATACATACAGCAGTATGTGCTGAAAATGGTAGTAGAAAAGACAACATTTCAGACAAAACGTCTTTTACAAATGGTTTTAGTCTACTGTCTATAATACACTTTCAACAAAATCCATACACTTTCAACAAAATCAAAGGACTGTAAAAAGTTGGTAACGGAATTATCCTGTATCCTGTATTCTTCATCACCAGGCAGTAATGGAGGATTAAGGGTATTGTTAGTGTTAGGATTAGTCGGCATTTTTTGCAGGCTCGCGACGCCAGTGTTTAAAAAAATCTGAAGTTACAGCTATGGACGTCAGCTGAGCCAAAGCTAGACTGACATTGGTTGCATAGCAACAAAACAAGAACGACCGCCCCCTGTCTGTCTGGCTGATCCAACGTAGCGTCTACCTACAGTGATGTCCGTACCTGTGGCTTATTGGGTAAATACACACCTGTGGGTCCATCATGGCGCTCCATTAGTAATGACCTGCTGGGGGAACAGAGCCTTTCATCTCCCCCTCTGGGGGCTTGGGTTGCCTTGTGTGTGTCTACAGAAGCGGTGACATTTGGTGAACTGTTTTTGCTCCATTTTTACTTGGATTTTTACCACCACCTACCATATAGTACAAACCTTGACCCTTAACCAAAAGGAAGTGAGCAGTGGAGAAAACCAGCACTAGGGCTGAGGAGCTGTTCCAGGCAGAGGGCACAGGTTAATGACCTCACTGGAGCTCTGCAAGCGGACACACACACACACACACACACACACACACACACACAAACACAGTGCAACCAAACACATTAGGTCTTACTTTCATGTCATCACGTAGGTCAAATGTGTAGGTTGCTGGTTTAGCTGTTGTGTTTTTGTGCTTTAAATGTATGTCACGTTGGTGCTAAGGTCCAGTTTTTCACCGTCTCAACAATGTTTGTTCAGTTGGATGCTTGACCTCCCAGCTGCCTTGGCACAGTTGTCCAACTTTGCCTTGACTGAGCAGTGCCACCATAGACCAGTCCTGCACCCTGTAGGAGATTCAGCCTTGTATAGTGTTGTCTGTCCCTGTTTGTATTCGGCTAACAAGAACATGATTTGTGATAGTAATTCAAATGTCATCACCAAAATTACAGTGCTGTATTAATACTTGTCTTGCTCTTGCTCTGTGTTCCTTACCGCCCCCCCCCCCTTCCCATTCTTTGCTGTACCCCATGTCTAACCTATACTTCCCCACATCTGACTCCTCTGCTGCTATGCTAGTTCCCCATCCATTGTTGACATGAACCTGCAACCTTCAACACCCTGTATGCACCATGAACCAGCCGATATTGAATGAGTCACCTCATTTGGAACAAGAGAAACACTTTACTTTACGGTTCCTTTTTGAGTTCATCTGTGTGAATATAACAACATGTAATATTATGTACTTACACTGTACATACTTACTAACACTAACACTAACCCTAACTAACACTAACCGTAATTCTTACCCTTACTTTAACCCTGTGGTACAGTGTCAGTACACAATGTTACATATCATTACAAACTTTGTCAAACTATACTTCGTGATGTAGATGCATTGTAACAGGGTCCGTAAAATAAAGTGTAACCTCCATTTTGAGTGGTAGTGTTCAACCTATGGCAGCTATGCTTTATTTGCGTTTACCCTTTGTCATTTGTACTTATCATAATCCATCACATGTGCATCACAGGGCAAAAAGGTGTTTTGTTGAATAGGAATGGGTTTGGGGGTTTTGCAAAAAGGTGTTGACAGTATATGCAAATTGTGTTTTTTGCAAGGTGGGAAGAATTTATGATGATGTGAGAGAAGTGTCTGTTTCAATAAATGGGTTCAAGCCACTGATAGCTTGGTTCAGGAAATGGGTTTTAGTGTTTTAAAAATTTAGAAAACACTTGCAGAAAGGTCTGTGTACCATGAAAAGACCATTCCTCCCTATGCTCTTGTCTTGTGTGCTCTGTCGGCTGCCATGCCACCTGTTGCCTGTTTCCAAGCAACCTACTAGACCACCAGGTTGACAACACCTTAAGTCCACCAGACTGACAACACTGGAAAAAAGGTGCTGTGGCACTACAGATGAAATGTTCTGCCATCCACAGATATTAATGTGTGTTCAGTGAATAGGATGCCTTCATGCTAAAGCAGCTCATGTTCTAATTAGGGATATTTCGCCATATTGAAACCCAGATGGTGCCTGCCGCCATACTGTTTCATTTATTTTTGTTTTTATCCTCCATTTCATTCCCTTTGCTTCTGCCTATCCTGTGTTCTTGTCAGAAGCCCTTGCGACAGGTGGCAAGTAAACTAGGATGTGATGTTTATGACTGTATCTCCCATCTTTTTAAAGTATGCATACACCTGTGTTCTCACCCCTAAAGCGGTACTATGCTGTGCTTACAGTGGATGTCAAATATATCCAAATTCTTCAGCCACAGGTAAAAACCATGGAGCTAAAAAAAAAAACTTTTATTGACTAATGAGTTTTTAATGGAGAAGAGCCATGAGCCCGTTGTGTCTCATCACTTTGGCGGTGACAGTACCGCTGGAGCACCCTTCAGCCCTGTGAAAGCCGGAGAGTGCCTCTGTGGGCCATCACTGTCAGGCTCACCGTGACGACTGTGAGAAAGTGCTGAGGAATAAGAATAGTAGGATGAGAGAGACGGATGGGAAGATGGAAGAAAAGGACGAAGGAAGGGAGGAAGGGAGGGAGGAAGTAAGTAAAAGAAGTGAGGGCACGAAGGAAGGAGCCAGCACAGGGCACAAAAATAATGGCAGGATTGAAAAATGAAACCCTGTAGGATGAGAGAGAGAGAGATGGATGGGAAGATGGAAGAAAGGAAGGAAGAAAGGGAGGAATAGTAGGATGAGAGAGAGCGATGGATGGGAAGATGGAAGAAAAGGACGAAGGAAGGGAGGAAGGTGGGGGGGAAGTGAAAGAAGTGAGGGCAGGAAAGAAAGGAGGCAGCACAGGCCAGGATTGAAAAATGAAACCCTGTAGGATGAGAGAGAGATGGATGGGAAGATGGAAGGAAGAAAGGAAGAAAGGGAAGAATAGTAGGATGAGAGAGAGAGATGGATGGGAAGATGGAAGGAAAGGAGGAAAGAAGTAAAAGAAGTGAGGGCAGGAAGGAAGGAAAGGAGGCAGCACAGGCCACAAAAATAATGGCAGGACTGAAAAATGAAGCCCTGGAGAGAGATAAGTAGATGAAAGAGCAGACCTGCTCTCTGGCCCATCTGCTGGTTTTTATGGGCACTTGCTGGAGGACTTTACTTTCGGGACTCACAGTTCTATAGTGTGTGTGTGTGTGTGTGTGTGTGTGTGTGTGTGCTGGAGGACTTTACTTTTGGGACTCACGGCCTCATGAAGCAGGAATGGCCCCCTCTCTGTCCTTAGGGACTCACAAGCTGGGAGATGCAGCAGATGAGAAAAGAAGGAAGGAGAGGACAGGAGAGGGGGGTGAAGAGGAGGAGATAGAGATGAATAGAAAGAAAGGTAGATAGGAAGAGCGAAGAGGAGGGAAAAGGGGGAGGAGAGGGGATAGAGGGGAAGAGAGGAGAGAGAGAAAAGAAGGTAATGAGGAAGAAGAATAGAGGTTAGGGAGAGTTGGAGACCCACAAGCTGGGAGATGGAGCAGATGAGAAAAGGAAGGAAGGAGAGGACAGGAGAGGGGGGTGAAGAGGAGGACTGAAGAGGAGATAAAAATGAAGAGAAAGAAAGGCAGATAGGAGGAGCGAAGAGGAAGGAGAGAAGAGAGAGGAAGAGGAAAAGGTGGCGAGGAAGGGGGAGGAGAGGGGATAGAGAGGAAGAGAGAGAGAAGATAGAGAGAGAGAGAGAGAGAGAGAGAGAGAGAGAGAGAGAGAGAGAGAGAGAGGAGACAAGGGGGTAATGAGGAAGAGGAAGAGGTTAGGGAGAGTTGGAGACTAGGAGAGATAGACATGACAGGGGTGAAAAGGGAGGAGAGGGAAAAGAGAGGGCCTACCATAGATTAGTGCGTGAGGATAAGAGACAGGAAGAAGAAGAGCATGATAATAAATGAGAGAGAGAGAAAGAGAAAGAGAAATGGTGAGACAGAGATGGACGAACAGTAGGACAGACAGACCACTCTTACACACACATCTACAGTAGAGTAAATATCTAATCGCTGTGTTGTGACAAAATAGGGTTCATCCAGAATATCTCTCACAAGTGCAGAAAAAGAACAATAGCAAAACCCTATTGTGAAAGATTCCTGCTTTTTTTCAGTCTGTGCTCTAGCACCATTGTTCTATGGTGTTGGGGATTACAACCTCATCTGCAAGCTATGCTCCTTTAATCCATTGAGATTTCCCTGTGTGTGTGTAAGTAATTCATTATCAGCACACCGTGCCTTGAGGACCCAGTGCAGATACCCCTGGGGTGCTTTGGCACAAACGAGAGGTATTGCCTGAAATAGGGACTGCTGCTGCTGCTGCTGCTGCTGCTGCTGTTGCTGCGACTACTACTACAGCTGCTGGTAAAACCCACAGCTGCCAGGTCAACTATTCTTCTATGGCCTTTCTGTGCTTCCACGGGCTCTGCACATCCAAGTTGTAGGGGCGAGAAACTTGGATAATAGGAGAGCAGGTGGGAGTGAGAGGGAGAGAGAGATGGAAGGGAGAATAAGAGCGAGAGGGGGGGAGGTAGAAGGTGAGGGAAAGAGAGAGAGAGAGAGAGAGGAGGAGGAGGACAAAACTGAAATTGGGAGAGGGAAGCAGAGATAGAGGAGATAGAGAGAGTGAGAGAGAGATAGAGGAGAGAGAGAGAGATAGAGGAGAGGGAGAGAGAGAGAGAGAGGGAAAGAGTGCGAGAGCTATTTAAATATGACAGACAGAGTGAGGGGGGTGTAGAGAGTGCAAACTCGTCAGTGCAAGGTAGCCATGACAGCGAAGTTCCATATTTCACAGTGGGCCATTATGTAATGCTGTGACAGAGTGTCGAGGCTAGCCACAGACACAGACACAGACACAGACACAGCACCGGCCTCTCCCTCCCTCTCCCTCTCCCTACCAGCCTGCCTGCCTGCATTCTTTATGTGAGGCAAGTAACAGGAGCCCTGACCACCGGGAGGAGGCTCTCAGTAAGGAGGAGAGAGGGATGACAGGAGGGGGAGGAGGAGGAGGAGAAGGAGGAGGAGGAGGGGGAGGACAGCAGCACTGAGGAGAGAGCTCGTTATCTCTCCACCTCCTTCACTGGGGCAGGAGGTCGTCTGGAGGCCTCAGCGGAGGGAGCTGTAGGTCAGCCCAAACGGTGAAAGAAAACTTCTGGAAAGAAGTTGAAGACAAGGAAAAGAGGGGTGGGTAGGGGGTGGGGGTGTTGTGCATCATTTTGGCTAGAGGGGGGATGGAAGAGACAGAAAAAGCATATAAGAGAGAGGGGGTGAATGAGAGAGAAATGCACTGAGAGGTGGTGAAAGAGTAAGAGAACTACTAAGAAAGACTGTGTGTGTAAGAGAGAAATTGAGAGATCAAGAGGGAGATAGAGAAGGAGAAGGAATAGATAGAATCGAGAGTGAGCAAGAGGGAGAGAGAGAAAGAAAAAGAGGGAGAAAGAAGGTGGGGAGAACATAAGAAAGACTGAAGCAGCAAGTAAGTGAGAGCAAGTGAATGAAGGAGAGAGAGAGAGAGAGGGAGAGAGAGAGAGATGGAGAGAGAGAGAGAGGGAGTTGAGGAAGAAAGCAGTGAGCACTGTGAGCTCAAGGACACCTACATAAGAATGCTTTTAGTGGTGTCTCAGTGTGTGTCTAAGGGAGGCGGTGTGTGTGTGTGTGTTTGGGTGGATGTGTGTGTGTGTTTGGGTGGATGTGTGTGTGTGTGCCTGTGTGGGAGGTGGGTGTAGCGTTGGTGTGTTCGTGTGTGTGTGTGTGTTTTGGTGTATGTGTGTGTATGTGCCTGTGTGTGTGCCTGTGCGGGAGGTGGGTGCAGTGTTGGTGTGTTCATGCATGTGTGTGTGTGTGTGTGTGTATGTGTGTGTGTGTGTGTGTGTGTGTCTGCAGGAGAGAGAGGGGCATGGGCAGAGCCAGGACTTTAGAGGAAGAGTCAGGGCCAGAGGCAGAGCCAGGTCTTTATTAAATCAAATGAAGTGTTTGCCGCCACATGCCAGGAGATGAATGCATCAGAGCCGTGATGGAGCTCTAATTGATCTGTGCTGCGGACGGCCAACGCTCATTTGTCCTCATAGCCAGACTGCCCTCTGCTACTGTTTGTTTTAATCCTGCGTGCTCCTCAGACTTCGGCAATATTGGAGGAAGGAAGGACCGCCGGACTCTTGTCGTTATCGTTTTTGTCTTCTTCTTCTTCTTCTTGTTCTTTTTCTTCTTTTTCTTTTGCTCCTTTTCCCTCTTCAGCTCTCATAATAGTGCCATCAGTCTGACTTTGTCCTGTCCTCCTACCCTTCTCTCCAAACTACCATCTGTCTCTCTGTCTAAGTATGTGTGTGCGGTTTTTGTGTGTCCACCTGACACATGAGTGTGTGTGTGTGTTTGTGTGGGTGGGTGTGTGTTGGTGTATGTGTGTGTGCGTGCATGTGTGTGTGTGTGTGCATGTGTGTGTCCGTGTGTGTGTGTGTGTTTCTGCGCTCATTATGGAGCATATAAGAAAGCAGGACAGGTCCTGGTGGAATGCTTCAGCCATAATGATCAATCTCCCCCCCCTCCTCTCCATCCACACTAGCGGGAGGCAGGCAGGCAGAGAGAGGAGGAGGCAGGAGAGGAGGCAGGCAGAGAGAGGAGGAGGCAGGAGAGGAGGCCTGTGTGTGGAGAATGAAAGAGACCAGGAAAAGACCTGTTTGCCTCCTCAGTGGACCTCCGCGTCTCCCCTTAAGGCCTTTAGGAGCCCCCTTATTTATGGCAGCTGTCAGGGAGACCCAGCTGGACTAAGGCACTACATTTCACACTGATGCTACTGACGGATACGCCAGCAGTAGGCAAGTAGGAGTTGAATCTGGAAAAAAACAAAAAATCCATCCTGATGTCACTGAAATATATGAACGTAGGCAAAGTTTATGTGATTTGTTGTCTGTTTTTTTTAATATACGGTTTAAAAGAATGGAGGTCAGTTAATCATTTTAGGATGTGTTTTGAGACTAATAACTATTAAAAATAAACAAAAAAAATAAATTACTGCTACCTGTAGTGTATAATACATATTATTTAGAAATACCATCTGTGGTTGGGCTGAAAGGTTGGATTAAAGCTGTTCACAACGCTATAAATTTTCTGAAAAGCATGGTTGGCTGTTTGTCGCCCTGCCTCCTTATTACGATTTAACCTTGTGCCCACATTTTATGTAAACATTTGTCTGGGGCTCAGTTAACAATCTGTTATATTGTTGCCTCCTGAAGCACCCTAGTGAATAAATTGAAGACACACTTGTACACAAACACTCCATAAAGCCACTGCTGAAGGACATGTTTTTTCACTCATTCACTGACTCACTGACTCACTGACTCACTCAGTTAATCACTCACTCACCCACGCACTCACACACTCACTCAGTCACTCACTGACTCACTCACTCACTCACTCACTCACTCACTCATGTACACTCACTCACTCATGCACACTCACTGACTCACTCACTCACTCACTCACTCACTCACTCACTCACTCATGTACACTCACTCACTCACTCACTCATGCACACTCACTGACTCACTCACTCACTCACTCACTCATGCACACTCACTCGCTCACTCGCTCACTCACTTACTCACTCACTCAGTCACTCACTCATGTACACTCACTCACTCACTCACTCATGCACACTCACTGACTCACTCACTCACTCACTCACTCACTCATCCACTCACTCATCCACTCACTTACTTACTCACTCACTCACTCACTCACTCATTCACCCACTCTCTCACTCAATCATGCACTCACTCACTCGCTCACTCACTCACACACTCACTCACTCACTCACTCGCTCACTCACTCACTCGCTCACTCACACACTCACTCACTCATTTATGCACTCACTCACTCACTCACTCACTCACTCACTCACTTATGCACTCGCTCACTCACACACTCACTCATGCACTCACTCACTCATTCATTCATATACTAACTTACTCATGCACTCACTCACTCATTCATTCATTTACTGACTGACTGACTGACTGACTGACTGGCTCACTGACTCACTCTTCACATACTTGTACTATTCTGTCTCTCCCCTGGCCAAGCAAATGCAAATTTAATCAATACGATTCACAGAGGAAAATAGAGGATTAAGGCATTGTGAAGTTGAAGGGTCTCTTGAAGCTGTGAATGGCTTTGTCTTGTGTGATGTGAATGTGTTTGTCTTCTGTGAAGGCCTCTATTGTATGGTGAGTCACTAACTGTTGCTGTTGCAGCACGCCGCATGTCTGCATCCCCGCATCTTCGCAAGTCCGCCTGGTCGCTCGAGTGGCAGCCTTGAGCTGGGCAGCAATAAAGCACCTCCATCTGTATTATTACAGGGTTACGTCAGAGGGTGGAGGCAAAACAAACATGCAGACTGAATCATGGCGAGAGAGAGAGAGAGAGAGAATGGGGGAGAGAGAGAGAATGGGGGAGAGAGAGAGAGGGCGATGAGAAGAAGAGGGGTGTAAGGAGGGGGGGTGCAAAACAAACATGCAGACTGAATGATGGCAGGAGAGAGAGGGAGAAAGAAAGAAAGAGGGAGAGAGAGAGAAAAAGAGGGACAAGAAGAAGAGGGGTGTAATGATGGGGGCGGGGGCAGGACAAATTTTGTTAGTTGAGAATGAAATGAC
>CM059266.1:8776415-8791415 GCA_030347295.1 Setipinna tenuifilis
TGCTGCCTCGCCACCTGTTGCTGTGCAACACACAGCCTGCTTTCATATGCGTCTCCATGGACTCTGAACGATTTACTTTAATGTATCCAAGGGCTGTGCTCTCTCTCTCTCTCTCTTTTTCCCTGTCTCTCTCTTTCTTTCTCTCTCTGAGTGTCTTTGTATGCGTGTCTCCCTCTCTTCCGCCCCTACTTTTGAACCCCCTTTCATTCGAGCATGTCGCTCACCACCTGAGCCATAGCAAGCGAGGTCTAAACAGTTGTGACGTAACCATAGAAACAGGTGTGCTTAAAGAGAGGTGCCTGAGGCAGGTTGGTGCGGTACTCCGTCGCTGGCTTAACAAGGGATCATCTCGGGGGGGGGGGGGGGGGGGGAGGAGAAGAGCACATCAGGCTCAATGTGGTGCTCAAAGATGAGATCTCACGCAGAGGCGGACATCCTGGGTTCAGAAAGTAAAAGTACTAACACATATTTGTTTCCAGCCAATTCACTGACCCAGCCAATCCCGATTAGTGTGACTCTTCAGCCGTGTAGATGAGCTAATTAGAGAAATCACCTATGTTAGGAGTACTGTACAGGCAGAAGGAAGATATGGCAGGATTTTTACTTCCTCAATCCGGTTTGTCCTTCTCTGAATTCTCATGGGGGTGATGTGTGACTTATTCACCACTGAAGCCACGACTGTTTTGGAAAGCACAGGGGACTTTACAGCATGAGCATGAGCAGGAGTAGGAGAGTTACCACCTGACAAGCTTTGTTTGTCATTGTGATGTACGTATCTACACAAATCCAACCTGCACATACTCCGACTGACTTAATGGATATCTCGTATATAGTCTCATACTTGGTCCATTTACGGTTTTGTAGCAACATTGCTTTTTCTTTGTAGAAAATGCAGTCTAGTCTGTCTTGCTAGCCCAAGGTAATACACTTGCTAATAGCCTTACGAGAACCGCTTCAACTGCTTCTGTTGCACTTTATTGATACTCTTGTTTGCATACAGCCATTTAGAACCAATCCAGCCATGAGGTCAAATAAAAAATACAGTGAGGCAAAAATAAAAGTATTTGTATATGTATCTACAAATTCCACAGTCATGAAGTTGTTATGGATTTGGTTGAGTGTACGGAGAAAGGCTGTGAGTGAGACATTTAGTAACTGCAGCGGCATCTCAGCATTTCAAGGTTTCTTATGAGTAAATTATTTATCCTGTTGCTGTGTGATCGAATACAGAACACCACCAGTATACAACATAGTGGACTCAAGATGTTCCTTTTAGCATTGTTTGTAAAAAACCTTTAGGTACCTCTGCATTGTTTGATGTAGGGCCTTATGTTCACATAAAAACCTAATCGGTGAAGAGAGAGAGTGTGTGTGTGTGTATGTATGTATGTGTGTGTGTGTGTGTGTGTGTGTGCGCGCATGTGTGTATGTCTGTCTGTGTGTGTGTGCCATATTGGCAGTAGTCATCAGAATGGAACTACAGTGATGTGTGTGCCTAAAGCCATGATAAAAAGCCCCCACTACGCCGGTGACGAGCAGTAAGTGTGTGTGTGTGTGGGGGGGTGCAGTGCTGGAGAGTCAGGTGCTTTAGCAGCGAGAGACGGCTCTAGCTGGTGGATTAACACGCTCCGTAGGTACTGTATGACTGTGCCATGCTAACGGCATGGTGATGGATTTCTTACACGCTAGTGTGCCTCACTGCAGTCACTAACATTACATTACAGTACATTACATTACACTTAGCAGACGCTTTTATCCAAAGCGACTTACAAAAAGGAGGACATAAGCTAACAGAGGTGTAGAGGAAGACAGAGAACACCTTCATACATACAAGGAGATGCATGTGCCTAAGTAAGTTTCCCGAAGGAGGGACAATACAGACACACACACATACTTCCTACACAGGCAGAATTATACATGCATGAGGCACCTAGGGAAAGAGTTGGTTTAGTAGTTGTTAGTTTTGTTAGGAAGGGAAGCAGTCTCGGAGGAGAAGGGTCTTTACAAGCTTTTTAGAGGTAGAGAGGGATGTCGCTGCTCTTGTAGGAACTGGTAATGATGGTTGTTCCATCATTGAGGGACAACGACAAATAAAAGTTTAGAGTGACCTCGCCTTGTTTTTATGTTCACCTCTTTATCGCTATCTTGGCTTATCCAAACTACATGGTGAGATACAGTCATACAACACAAGCAAACACCTTGGTGTCATTTTAAATTTGACTAATGTTGATAGAAGATGATGAAACATTTGGATAGGTATTATCATTATCATTTTTTCTTACCATGTGAGCACCCCAAAAGAATAAAAGAGGTTACTTGTGGTAATATTCTAAAATCTTTGCCAACCCTTACCTAGCAATCTTTTATGCAATCTTTTATGTATCTCATTAAATCTGCTTAAGCAAGTTAGATTAGATTCAACTTTATTGCCACTATAGGTCATATGTACAGCACAATGCAGCAAAATGCTACTGTTACAGCAATTGTCCTGCTTCTATACCTGAAACACAGGCCATCAGAGCATGGACCTAAACATGCTGCATGGATTAGCCTCTGAAAGCAATCTCTTATCAGTTAGTCGGATGCAATTCCTACCCCTTTTTGTCAGCGTTAACAAATTATATTAATTTGCTCTTAGAATTAGTTAAAAGTCTGGAAATAAATGCACCAGTTCTGATTTATTTTAATCAATTCAAAGTGAATGTTGACTAAACAGACATGGCTTAATGCTAAACACTAATGGGTATGTGCATACATTGCATGCATTGCTACTGTGTGTGTGTGTGTGTGTGTGTGTGTGTGTGTGTGTGTGTGTGTGTGTGTGTGTGTGTGTGTGTGTATGAGTGCATTACATGTACGTTTGCGCATGCATGCTTCCATGTGTCGGTGCATTAAGAAGCCAGCTCACTGCTGTCCAATCTGGTTAGTATCTGCTCCAATGCACAAGTCGCCTGAGAGAGAAAGAGATAGATAGAGGGAGAGAGAGAGAAAGAGAAAGATATGGAGGAGGGTGGTTAGGCTCGGGGGGTGGTGGAGCACGAAGACACAGATAAGGGGGAAGACAACGAGGAGAATTGGGAAGAGGAGAATGGAGAGAGAGATGCATGGAGAGGAGAATGGAAAGAGAGGAGGATGGAGAGAGATTCATGGAGAGGAGAATGGAGGGAGAGATGGCAGGAGTGGAGAGGAGAGAGGGGGAGAGTTACACGAGCAGAGTGAAGAGAGAGAATTGTGAGAGGAGAGTTGAAATGGGAGACTGAAGAGAGGAGAACTGCAGGAGGAGAGTGGAGAGAGAAGCGTGGAGAGGAGAGAGTTACAGGAGGAGAGTGTGGAAGGGAGAGGGCACATTTACAAGAGAGTAGAGAGTCTGAGGAGGGGAGAATTACAACAGGAGCGGAGGGTAGAGGGAAGAAACAAGAGGGGAGGGTGGAGAGAGAGAGAGAGAGAGAGGGAAGAGTTACAAGAGACGAGTGGTGGAGGCCTAACAAGGCAGCTGAAGGAGAGGTGTGGGACGGCACGGAGGAGAGAGATGGAGCGTTGTGGGCCTCTGCTGCATTGTTCAGTTCCCCTCTCTCACCTCTCGGAGGACTTCATTCTCCTTCTCCTTTCCTCTACTTTTGTCTTTCTCCCCCACACTCTCCCCCTCACATTCTCCCACACGGCTGCTGCTGCTACAACCCTGTGCAACACAAGGACAAAAGCGGGTTGAATTTTAACCATAGCTAGTTCACTAATCAAACCCTGAAACAAAGTAACGTGTGCAGTAAGTCCATGTATGATGGATCCAAGTGAGTAATCAGTGAGTGATGTAGGGATGTCTTCAGACTTGAAGTGTGCTGAGTGCTGTGTGCTGAGTGCTGTCTTGTATGTGTCAGAAATCAATGAAGAACACAAGCCCCGCATCCGCACCAGGCGAGGAAGCAGCCCGCTTTTGTAAGGGATGACAGCTGTGTGCTGTGTGCTGTGCCGGCCGTGTTGTGTTGTGTGGGGCTCATCACCATCACCATCAGCATCAGCAGCAGCATCAGCAGCATGGCGGAGCTGAGGCCCAGCCTCCTGGCTCAGTCCCAGATGAGCATCAGAAAACAAGCAGTGCGCCTAGCTAGCCGTGTAAAAACAGACAAGTCCAGATTAGTTGAAGAATTGGTGGAAACTCCCTCCCTCAAATATGAAATTAATTTAATTGTTGTACTTCAAGTTATGTTTAGACATAAGTTACCACAACTTGAAATGGTGGTTAATTTAAACAATAAACATTAATGAACATCAGAAAACAAGCAGTGCTCCTAGCCGTGTAAAAACAGACACGTCCACATTACTTGAGGAACTGGTGGAAACTCCTAGCCTCAAATGAGTTTAATTTAATGAAAAAAAAACCAAATGAAATTAATTTAATTGTTCTATTTCAAGTTATGTTTAGACATAAATTAACATAACCTGAAATAAAGTAGTAACATTAATTTAACTGACTTGAGAAGGAGTCTCTACCAATTTGTTCAAGAAAACTGGATTTTCTCAATTATTTTACCGTGTAGTGGTGTGGAACACAGCTGTTATCCCGACTGAAAGCTACAATAAGAGCTGAGGTTTACAGCTCTCTCACTGTATGTCACCCTTTTTTATAGGTTTTTCTCTCTCTCTGCCTGTGTCCCCTGTTGTATAGATGTTATGCTAAGATGATAGCTGTTTGTGTGTGTGAGTGTATGTGTGTGTGTGTGTGTGTGTGTACTAGTGTTTTCTTTGTTGCCAATGTGACAAATATACACCACCACTTATAGCAGTCTGTCTATGAAAGCTGTCTGTCATAATGAAGCCTCAGTGAATTACTGCTGGAAGATTACAGTCATTGGAGCTTTGATGTAGATGGGACAAATTCACACACATATATACAGTCACGCACATACACACACACACACACACACACATGCACACACACACACACACACACACACACACACACATGCACACATGCACACTCACACATACCATGTTGGCAGTCGCTGACCTAATATGAGGTTCCTGACTGCAAAGTAATGTTTTGATTTTGGGATAAAATTGTAAACTTAGAGACTTCTATGAGCGGACAATTATCACACCATTAACGCAGTCTTAAAGCAGTGTTCAAGCCTTTCAAATTAATTTTCAGGAGGCTGAACATCTTAAGGGCCTCCAAAGATAATTGTGCTCATTATGGGAGAAAAAGTCAATTAACATTTAATGGACAGCTAAACTAAAGAAAAAAACAACAATGACTTCTTATCAGCTGCTTCCAGTGGTAGTGAAGTAACAATTTTTAAAGTACTCTTTAACAAGCTACTGGTGTCCTATTGTGAAGAAATTGTACCTATCCATCAGAGTCTCGGTGCTATACTTTCTGTTCAGTCAACAGTTTAATCATACTTTTTAAAGATCTTTAAAATGGTATAGAGTTCAGTTAAAACAATAAAACACTTGGGCTGCTTTGTCAGGTCTTCCACTATAAGGCAAGGCAGAGGCAATAACTCAAGGGAACAGTTCCCACTTAGACCGTCCCTCAGTGTTTTAACTTGAACAGACTTGAAAAGTGAATCGCACCTAAAAGTTGGCCGTGTTTCTAAGAGTTGTTCCAATGGGAACTTCCTGTTTCTGTTCCAATGGGGACTGCCTGTAACTGTTGAGGTTGGCAATGCACAACTGAGGCTGCCTAGCACCCACTAGCCTAAATATAGGAGAAAACTTCAAACATGTTTTAACCTGTTAGATGATTATGTAGGAGATATTTGATGCAGAAATCAGTGTTTTTTTTGTTTTCAGTGTTTTTTGATATCCCAAATCCAAATGTCATCCAAATCCAAACAGAAAGAAAATGTGAAGGTTTGTTTTATAGGATTAATAGTGACTAAATGTGTGATGTTGAATGTTGTAATATTACAACACAGGGCTAGTGGGGGCTAGAATAAATACTTCTAAATTCCGATGAACATTCAGCGCGAAAAACACTAACCTGACACACAATTGACATCATTGCTCTTGAGCACTCCCTCTGTTCACTGATTGGCTAGGCAGGATTCTGCCTACAGCAAACCATTTGAATGAAACCTGGGCCAGACCCTGTGTGCAAAATGCAGTGAAGTACAATGGGCTGATTTACCAGGATACCTCTGTGAAAGTCCAGTCCATGTTTCTGAAATTAAATTGCTATTCACGTAGCTTTATAAGCAAGCATAGGATGGCCATACAAACCATGGGTTAATTTAACACACAGTTCAAGACATATTTTTGTGCAGCACTGAAGCTAACGCACAACACTGTTAGGATCTAAAATTTTTCTAAAAAGTCTGAAACACTTTAAAGACTGAAAGTCGTGTTTAGTTATACTGTAGCTGGTCAAGGCCAGTAAAGTATGTCTTTGAGACTGTGAACCCAAACTAAGGACACTTGTGTGGGCAAAAGTGTGGGCAAAGTATACAAAACTCTGTGAAAGGTCTGTGAAAGGTGGCCCAGGCCATTGAAGAAACTGACAAATCAGCACAGCAACAAAGCAGTCTGAACAAGCAGGGCTAGCAGCACCTAGCTCTTTATACTCTCACACTGCACTTGAACAGTGTTTCTCTCTTGGAAGGCGGAATGGCCTTGTGTAAGACACAGTGCTGATTGGGGTAGACACTGACAGGTCAGGTGGAACATGAGGCTAGATACAGCAGGGGTTTGCACAGACAGACCCGTGTGATTTGATTTCAGGGGCTGCTGGGATGACAGCGCAAAATGGCGGATTGGCTTTGATTGGAGCACTGCTTCAGGGGAAGGTCTGGAGAATTGATGTAATTGGGCAATGGCTGAGGGGGCTGGCGGGGGATTTGATTTGATTGGTGGATTTGATTTGATTGGTGAAGATGCTTGGTGGCAGCCCAGTGTGAGTGATGATCTCTGGGAAATGTAAGCCACCTGATCCATAGGTGAATTCGGTCAGGGATGGTGTGTGTGTGTGTGCGTGCGTGTGTGTGTGTGTGTGTGTGTTTGTAAGCTTGACTGGTATGAAGGCATCCATCCACTGTGTATAGAAAGAAAATGACAAATACTTATAGGCAGTGAGGAGAAAAAGGGAGAGAAAGAGAGAGGGGAGTTTCAGCTTTCTCCATCTTTCTTGCCTACACCCCTGTCTTTCTCTGGCTGTCTTTCCCCCACTGCCTCAAAGTATTTGTCATTTATAAAACCTAGAAAAGCATTACTGACACAACAACATTTCTGCATTGCCAAAACATTGCATTTTCACATTTGCATACACATACAGTACACAAAGACTTGACGAACACAGTATAGACACATGGGAGAGATCTGAGTGCTTCACTCTCCTCTCCTCCTGTATCTCTCTTTCTCTCTCTCTCTCTCTCTCTTTCCCTTTCTCTCTTTCTCTCTGTCTCTCTATCTTTCTCTCTCCCTCTCTCTCCCCACTCTCCCCCTCTCTCTTTTTCTATCTCATTCTCTCTCCCTCTCTCTCTCCCACTCTCTCTCTCCCTCCCTCTCTCTCTTTTCTGGGTGCTCCTGGTGCCGACTCTCAGAGCTCCTGCCCCACCCAGACACCTTGCCAATCTTTCCCTCTTCTCTGACAGATGGCTTGGCACAATATATTACCCCTCTCCTCCTGTGCCTCCTCCTCTTCTTCCTCCACCTCCTCCTCCTCCTCCTTCTCCTCCTCCCCCTCTCTTTCTTTTTCACTCCTCCAGCTCACCCATTTCCTCCCTCTCACTCAGCCTTGGGTCATCAAGCATCAGTCACCCTGACAATCCTCGCGCCAAACTCCACTCATCACTCTGCCCCCTCTCCTCTCCTCTCCTCTCCTCTCCTCTCCTCTCCTCTCCTCTAGTCTCCACATCCAGCTCAGCTCCTCCCCCTCCCTTCTTTCTCTCGTCCCTCTTCTCTCTTCACTCTTTTAGTTATCTTTCCCTACCACCTGAGCCGCTCTTTGTCTTCTCTCTCTTTCTCAGTCTTCTGTGTCAAAACACCATATAGTCTCCACATCCAGCTCCTCCCCTTCTTTCTCTCATCCCTCTTCTCTCACTCTTTTAGTTATCTTTCCCTTCCATCTGAGCCGCTCTTCCTCTGCTCTCTCTTTCTCTGCTCTCTCTCTTCCTCAGTCTTCTGTCCATGTCCCGTGTGGTGGTGAGTAAAGATGTGGAGGCTTAATGCTCTGTTTGTCGATTCCACTCAGGTGTGCTTATTGTGTGCATGTCTGCGATCACAGGGGTTATGTTTGTGGTAATTAAAAATCCCCAGACCTCCTCCGTAAACAAACTCATAAAAGTACTATTGTATTTTGCCAAAAGCAGACGGGTGACTACACTCACTCATCCTAGACGTAGCCATTATGCTAGCAGGTGGTATAGCATTTTGCTGGGACACGAACAAAGACTCTGGCAAGAGCGTGGGAGGACTGGGATGTGCTTAGGTACACAGGAGCTGCTTCTCTAATACCCAAATTACACACCCACGCCATTCTTTCAACTTGAAGTACCTGACAGTTAAATTCAGGCCCTTTCACTCTCCAGGTGAGCTTACTGCTCAGCTGTAGCTGTTGACTGACGACAGAGCACCTGTCCCCAAGCAGCCCCTATCACGGCTTACAATTTATAACTGTGAAAATGCAGCTCTCTCCAGAAACCTCAACACATTAAACATGCTACACCAGGGAAAATGGACTTGGGAAGGCTTGTTCAAATAACTATAAGTCAACACCACTAGCACAGTTAGGCCAGGCAGATCACCTAGATCACCTGTCTGTGCCCTTAGCTCCCAAATTCTGGCGCCCCTCTGGAGAAGGCATTAGCCCACTTTAAAGAGAGTGGCCTGGGGGAGACTTCCTCGCTGCTCAGGGACTCCTTTAAGGAGACTTAACTGGGACACTTTCTAAGGAAACATCAACCGGCTGTCCTCCTGTGTAATTCCGCATCGCTCCTGCGTCCCTCCAGTGTTATTATGGCTGCCAGTGTTGACAGTGTCACCAGTGAGAAACACATTAAGGGATATATAGTAGCCCTAGTAGAAGCCCTGGATGTCAACCGAGTTTTCTCTTCAAGGATTGTAACTCTACCTTTATTTCTGGAAAAAGTGCCCCTTAACTGTTCTGCCAGGGCCAACTAGGAAAAAAATAAGGCATCGGGAAGGTTTAAGTGGACTGCAAGAAATGTATTTTTACTTCACCAAAAAAAAAAGAAAACCACACACAGTGGGGGATGTGTGTGGCAGGGCTCTCACCAGCTACTGGATCAGTGACTGCTGATGCCTTTCTGTTTGTAGCATGCTGTGCTAATCAACTGTTTTGTTAGGTAAAACACGGTAAACAAGTTTTAATTGTGTTTTATTGTAAAGAGTGAATAAATCATTGCAACAATGCAACAAACCGTTTGGCATATACCATTTTTTCAGTTATTCAGTATTCAGTTACACACTTATCTTTCTCACCGGTGAGATCTTTACCTAACTGATAAGGGGCCTTTTAACCAAGAAAATATTTAAATGAAAATGGAAAATTAAAGCAATAGGATATCACCAGACCCATACCGACATACTCTTTTACAAACTGGAAATTACTGTGCTTTAAAAATACAAACTGCGCACACACATTTACCATGAATATCAATTTTAACTGCACTCACTTCTGACTCACAACAAACAGCACACTTTTGTTTTTTTTAGTTCACTGTTCAGTTATGATGTTTTCCCAGCCCTTTCCTCCAAGCACATTAACCCGTTCACAAACTGGATATTACCGCCTTCGCTGGTAATCGTTGGATCCCTCTTGGCAGGGTAATGCTCACTAACCACACCACTAATGTAGCCAGAGGGAGAGGGAAAGAGGAATGGGAATGAGACAAAGCTACAAAAGGCTGCTATAGACTGCTCCAGGAGGACTGGCTGGCTTGCTTCGTTAGTCGCCGTGATAAAGCTCCTGTCTTCGAGCTACTGAAGCATAGAGCATCTAACTTTACTAAACAGCTCGCTAACAAGTGAGGACATTCCAACTCGCACTACGGCAAGTTGTATTGTTTTCGACAGCAGCAAAGTGTGGTCTGCAGAATGGGTTGCAGCGTAGATTCTCCTCGAAATGGCTACTCTAACTGCACTTCTTCCGCCAAACAGGAACGACAACTCCAACACAGACTTTAAGGTTGACTCACGGTAATACGAAATAAACTACTGTGTTCTCTGGCGAGCTTCAGCAACGTGTGTGCTCTCTGGATGCCGCCATCTTCTTCTGACTGTCCCACCCTCTCTATCCCTCTCCCATTGGCCAGTGCACCAACTTCACAGTACTGAGTGACTGGTCCTAACATAAGGTTCTTTGGTCCTATATGGTGTGGCCTTCCAGGAAGAGGCATAGGTTTAATCTTCCAGTTTGCTCTGTTAGTTGTTAGTCTGTCAGTTTCCGGACTAACAACTGTCATGATTGGACGTTAATGATTGGGGTTAATGCAGATCCAATCGTTTTAAATTTCAGCAGATATCACACCTCCAGGAAGAAAAACGTTTCTCAATACAGCACCGCCAGACCCTCTGTACAAAACAAAGTGAAGTACAAGGGGCTGGTTTACCAGGCTACAGCAGTCTATCTCGGCACTAGACACGAGAGATGAGCAGTGGGTCAGAGGTTTAATAACACTACAGAGAAGGTCATTGGTTGCCCATTGCTCTCTTTGCAGGACCCATTTACCTCACTTCCCCTTTCAGAAAAACAGTCAGCGTACTGACAGGACCATCCACATCACCCCCCCCACCGCCAGACATCATCCGTTTGGGCTGCTACCGTCCAGTAGGCGCCTTAGGTTCAGTGTATCGTGGACAAACACAGCTGAGAACAGCTACTGCCCAGGGCCATACAGTGCTCTATAGAACATCAGCACTATACACACTGACGTTACGCTTCGTTTGTTCAATGCCGCACAGATGTTTACATTACGTTCCAGCTCCCCGTCTTGTGTACTGTATGTATTTTCCTTTCGCCCCACTTGTAGCCCACACAGGGCCACTGTGCAACCCAGCAGCTCAGCAGTGTCCTCAAGTGCAATGTCTTGGATGATTTCCTGTGTTATTATTTCATATCTATCTATCTATCTATCCAGTCATACTTCCAAACCTCTTTCTTTCTCTGTTTGTCTTTTTTTCCCCTCTGTCATATTTTTCTTTCATTTTCTTCTCTTTTCCCCTTTGGGTTTTTTCATGGTTCTTGTTTCTCCGTGTGCCTCTCTCCATTGATCATTTTCTTTCCTCTCCTCTCATCTTTGTCTTCTCCTTTTCTTTTTCCCTTGCTAGACTAATCAGACAGAATATAACCAGAGTGTTGACAGATCTTCCTCTGAAATATTCCTCTGTGGCTGACTCCATTCCCACACACACACACACACACACACACCGTCTCTATTCACATGATCTTTACATGACTATACAGCACATACAGACAGACATATGTGCAGAAACATGTACATGAGGCTGTCGAGTTGATGAGTGTGAATGAAGTTCTCCAAGAAAATGTCAAAAGAAATATAAATACAATACAAAAATCACCCCAAAGCCCCATGGGTGTTGCTGATCGCCGGCTCATTACTCCCCTCTGTTTGTGCTCAGCTCCGTGTGTAATTCTGAGTGGCGGCAGGGGTGGGGGGGTGGAGATACAGAGAGAGATGCTGCTGTGTACAACGGTAAGCTATTTTAAACCGGTGGAGTCAGGGAGTCAGGGCAGCCAGCCTCTTCCCCAGCGGTTGGATAATCTCCATAAAGCCCATTTGCCAAACCCTCATGTCTCAGGTTGGATTGGACCACCCACCTCCTCCCCGCAGACCCCCCTTCTCTCTGCACATGCTCGGGGAGCCTCAGTCTGTGTGACTTGTGGGGCTTTGTGGCGCCAATAGTCTGTATGGCCATGCCTGATAACTAGGCTTAGGCAGTGTCCAGTTTTTACGCCCATTATTTTTCTGACAATCCTGAGGCATGTAGGTAAGTAAGAGTTAAATTAAAGGTACACGTATGTTTTGTTTGTAGGTATGGCCAGTTGTAATCGCCATAAAAACATAAACTGGTGTCGCCATAAAAACATAAACTGGAGTAAGTAGCTCGGAACGATTTAATCTTGTTTCCTTATTGTAACTTTTTATTTGAAATGCAAGAAAGTGTGACCTGAAACGCCACACGATGGTAAATACCATAGAGTCGGTATTTGAAAATACCATTGTATATGCTACTGTCAAAATACTGCCCAAGGCTACTGATAACAAATTCTATAGTGTTAAATCAACTGTGAGAGAGTCAGTTTTAACACTATGCCAGTGTTTTTTGTCCAAACCTTTGTAGTGTTAATTTAACACTCCTGCCTTACATACTTAACTCCTTTACAGTTGAATGAACTTTTTGCAGTGGAATTTCAACTCTAATTTTAACACTTTTCTTGAACACTGGGAAATTAAGAATTAAGAATCTAAGAATTTTGCTGTGATAACATGCACACAGAGAAAGGAACATCAGAGTGACACTCTGAACTGTTAGATGTGGCAGAACTGTTGAGCATATCTTCTGCTTAAGGTTTTTTTTATTTTTTATTTTTTTTATTTCCCTTCCACATGGCTCTTGCTTAAACCTTAGTTGACTGATGTCCCTGGACAGGAAACTGTCATGGTTACTGATGAGGTCAGAGGACCGCAGCACATTAGGATTCCTAAAAATGAATAGATGTACGAACGAACGAATGATTGAATGATTGAATGAGTGAGTGGACGATTTATTGAGCTTTCAGCATATGGCTGCCTTCTTCCAAAGCTGTTCACAGCCGAAGGGCTTCACCTTGTACCACCATTCTTATAAGACATGATAATGTCCACTTCTCAAAGGGCCCTTTTGTCATCCTTTGTGTGTGTACTGAGACAGTGACTTGCAACTCATATGCAAGGACACCTATACATAAGCAACAAGCAGGGGAAAGGCAGTGCATAACTGAGTTTCCGTAAAACACCAGAATTCATTGTGTGGGATGAAGGTGAATGGTCTTTTTTTGGAAGCAAGAAAAACAGAAAAACACATACATATTCATGCACAGTCATGCACACATTTATATGTGCGCACCCCATCCCCCCCCCCCCCCCCCCCCCCCCCCCCAACACACACACACACACACACACATACACAATCGCTCCCACTACAGCTAGAATGTGTCTGTGTGAAGGTACATCCTGCAGGGAATTTATATTCTCAAGCAGTTGCCTTGGACCTCCTTGACCTTCTCCATGCTCGCCTGCTTCAGTGCAGTCATTTCTGAATTAGCTCAGCACAAGACCCCTGCGAGGAACCTCCCTGAACATTAACCCACTTACCGTCTTTATAAATTGTGCAAATGAAACGTGCTCTAAAAAAATCGAGCCAGCTACTCTACTGCATCTACTGTTGTATTTATTTTTCTTCTCCCCATCTCTGCCATCTGTATTCGGCATCCATGTCTGTTTTTTTTTTTATTATTTTTCTCTCGCTGCCATCTATTTTTCATGTGGTCGAAATGCTTCGAACAGTGGTCAGCTTTAGCGCCTGGAGCTAGATCTTCCAAAAAAAGAAAGAAATGAATATGTGAACTTTCTCTCTCTCTCTCTCTCTCTCTCTCTCTCTCTCTCTCTCTCTTCCTCTCTCTCTCTCTCTCTCTCTCTCTCTCTTCCTCTCTCTCTCTCTCTGTTTACTACTTCATAAATGACCTTTTCCACCCCAATCATTTTCTCTTTCATGTGTGTAGTGGGTTCACGCTCTGTGGCCATGGTGATAGCAAAGAGTATGTATTCCAGCTGTTGTCTCTATTCCTCAAACCGACGTCTTCCTCACCAGCCTTTGTAGGGGTGATGCCACAACAACATAATTATGCACACCAAACATCTGTATACTATCTCCATATACTATATATATGTATTTAATTGTTCAACAAAATTATACTACATATATATTTCATGTTATTTCTTGGATTCTTATTTCTTGGCTCTTTAGGCTAGGTGTTGTGGTTAACAAACTTCTTATCTTTTCTTGGTTACAGATGTTTTACGGCTCTTTTACAATGTATCTACGTCATGAAGTACAGTGTAACAAAATTTGTAACAATATGTAACATCATTTACTTACACTGTACCATACAGTTAGAGTAAGGGTTGGAATTATGATTAGAGTTAGGCTTGTACATTGTAAGTACATAATATTGCATGTTACATTTAGATACACTCTAAAAGGAACCATTAAACTTAAGTGTTACCTTTTTTTGGTACTGACATCTCAAGGTATCCACGTTTGCACTGGCAATTTGTGTGGCAAAAGCCTTTCCATTTCCATCTCTTACACTGTACTATCTGTACCATAAGGCTGTACAGGTAAGAATGCATAACTGGTGTCAGTGATGGGGTCAGGGTTTTATGTTTGCTGGAATATGCTGGCTTTTGGCCCATTCAGTTGAGATATCTGACAGATGAAAATATTATAATACTGACAACCAACATGTCCAATGGGAATTATGCTGCATAAAGAAAGACGCAAACAAACACCAAACACACACACACACACACACACACACACACACACACACACACACACACACACACACACACACACACACACACACACACACACACACATAAATCACACAAACAAGCAAATGAAATAGTCCAACATTTCATAACTGTTAACAAATGTCCCTAGGACATTTTGACTGTAAATGTGTTTTATTAAAAAGTTTGCTTTGCCTGTTTCTGGCTATTAGAGATTCACTGACTGGTTGACCACTTCGGCAATGTAACACGAGTGGGAGTGCGGCTGTCCATGGATATCCTCACAGGTGTGGCTCAGCCGCAGGCATAAAGCCAAAGGCTTTTACACAGCAGTGCCACTGTCAACACCAGTAGTTGATAGACACATTTTTTTTTACATTTGTTTTATTTAATTGCATTTCAGTTTTCTCCAGTCTCTGCTCCACAAAATAGTTCCAGTTAGAGTTAACGGCGTCTGTGGTTGCTA
>CM059266.1:8796415-8831415 GCA_030347295.1 Setipinna tenuifilis
GGCTGTGTGTGCCTTTGTCCTTTAGTGTCCTTCAGATGTGTTCTCCAGCGCTGAACAAGGCCTGTCTGATTGAAATCTGCCAGTGACACCCCAGCATGGCTGATTAGTCCACTCTGAGAAAGGGAGAGGGAGTGGGAATAGAGGGATGGAAAAAGGAAGTGATGAAGGAAGAGACTGAAGTGTGTGTGTGTGTGGCTCTGTGTGTAGCTGTATGTGTACGTGTGTGTGTGTGTGTGTGTGGTGTGTGTGTCTGTATGTATGTATGTATGTATGTGTGTGTGTGTGTGTGTGTCTGTTTGCATGTGCATGTGTGCATGTGTGCGTGTGTGTGTGTGTGCCTGTTTGCATGTGTGTGTGTGTGTGTGTGTGCCTGTTTGCATGTGTGTGTGTATGTGTGTGTGTGTGTGTGTGTGTGTGTGTGTGTGTGTGTGTGTGGTAGTTTGGGAAGCGAGGCAGCGAATGAAAACAAATAAACACACAGCAGGAACAATATCATTCTCTCTGAGTAGACATTAATAATTCAGAGGGAAAAACAGAGAGAGAGAGAGAAAGGGAGAGAGCAAGAGAGAGAGACAGAGAGAGACAGAGAGAGAGAGAGAGAGACAGACAGACAGACAGAGAGTATAATGTGTTATTGGAGCCACACAGAGAAAAATGGGTGAAAAAGAGAGATTGCAGGCAGATGGGGATGCAGAAGAGGGCCTGTGAGATAGCGGGAAAAACAGAGCGACAGAGAGAGAGAAATTAAAAAAAGAGAAAAAATGGAAAACAAGCAAGTGTGTGTGTGTGTGTGTGTGTGTGTGTGTGTGTGTGTGTGTGGCAGAGTGGGGGAGAGAGAGCTAAGGAGAGAAGAGGGAGGGAGAAAGAAAAAGTGAGAAAGTGTGTGTATGAGAAAGAGAGAGAGGGGGGTAGGGAGAGAGGAGGGAGGGAGAAAGAGTGAGAGAGAGTGTGTGTATATGAGAGAGAGAAAGAGAGAGGTAGGGAGATGGGAATGGGAGGGAGGGAGAAGTCTGTATGTGTGTATGAGAGAGAGACAGCGAGGGAGGAGGAATAAAGAGCGAGAGAGAGCGTGTGTGTATGAAAGAGAGAGAGAGAGAGAGAGAGACAGAGAGGGAGGAAAGGGAGAAATTGTGAGAGAGAGCATGTGTGTATGAAAGAGAGAGAGACAGAGAGAGAGGAGGAGGAGAGGGAGAAATTGTGAGAGACAGCATGTGTGTATGAGAGAGAGAGAGAGAGAGAGAGAGAGAGAGAGAGAGAGAGAGAGAGAGAGAGAGAGAGAGAGAGAGAGAGAGAGAGAGAGAGAGAGAGAGAGAGAGAGAGAGAGAGGGAGCTGAAGGAAATGGCCCGGTGGTGAGGAGCGGGAGAGTTAATGTGGATGCTTTGCATAATTGGAGAAAGCTGATGGCCCGTGGCCCTGCCTGTCCTTACTGTGTGTGTGTGTGTGTGTGTGTGTGTGTGTGTGTGTGTGTGTGTGTGTGTGTGTGTGAGAAAGCTGATGGCCCATGGCCCTGCCTGTCCTTACAGTCACCCCACACACACATTCATGATCACACACGCCCACATGTGCCGGGGCACTGCCCATCAGTGGGTCTGCAAATGACTGACTGAATGACTGTGTGTGTGTGTGCATGTGTGTGTGTGTGTGTGTGAGAGAGAGAGAGAGAGAGAGAGAGACAGTGAGAGTGTGTGTTTGTGTGTGTGTTTGGTGCGTGTGTGTATTGATGTAATGTTGGTGTGTGCTATGAGCACTCTTGCCCAAAATGTATTAACGTAATAAATGGCTGGCAAATATGTACTTTGGTACCATTACTTTTTGGTAAATAAAAATAAAAAATTGTTGTGTCCTGATATGCAACGTAAAGTACCATAACAGCCAAAGCCAAATTCATGAGTTCATAACTAGCCTACAGTAATAAACCTCTAACTCAATTTAAAAGATTGGCGAAAATGCCCACAATCATTAAAAACATCGCATTTGTTATTTATTTTTACATTTAACCTATAAAAAAATACTCTACCCTTCAGTTTTACTGTCAGTGGTTTGTAGTTCACTCTTTGGAGAATAATGTTATTGACCCCATGTCCCACTCTATGTGGTCACTCTATCACACTGCCTTCCCCTTTGAGAAGTGCACCCATGCACTTCACACACTCAAGTGTCCCTCATGCAACTCCCACCATACTTCTCCCATCCAGGGTGGCCCACATACTCATGCTTCACCCATCACTGGGGTTCCTCACACAGGGGTCCAACTGACCTGGGGGTCTCTCATATGGTTCACACAGTTGGTGCACCTCCAATGTCCTCACGGCAAGCCATCTCACTCCTGACACCATTTGTAGCGAAGGGGAGGAGAAGTCACCACACCTGGTTTCGAGTGGCAGTCAGAGCACACCCACAACCCCAGTGATGGTCACTCCATCATAGTCTATAAGCAGGAAAGCTGACCTTCTTCTGACCTGATTCATCCTTGTCCGTTTCATAGTCTAGTGTGTCTAGTGTGAAGTGGTGTGAATAGAATGAAACAGCCTCTCTGCTGGACATTTTCTTTCTCTTTTAGATCTCAGCAGTCAGGACTTGCATGTATGTGTGAGTCTCTCTCTGTCGCTGTCTCTGTCTTTGTCTCTCTCTCTCTCTCTTTCTCTCTGTCTCTGTCTCTGCATGCATTCAAAATTGCCTGTCAGATATAAATAGACTGCATGATTGTCAAAATGCCCCATCAGACATATTTCTTATCCACTGGCATTCATGTAAATATGAAAACAAGGCCTCCATTTGATGATAATGAGGATGACGACAATGAGGATGTCAGTCATATTATAATGCTCCATAATAGTTACATTCATATTCATGTTAATTTTGTGTAGACTATGGTGTTCTAAATTTAACTGTTGTCTTATTCTGGACCACTCTAGTCTGTCCATACCATGCTTGGTATTGTGTTTTTAGTGCATTTCCCATGGTAGTCCTGAGGGTTGACAGTATGACAGGGAAGAAACGACACAAGAGGAGGACAGGAGTGGAGGACACGGGACAGAAAAGAGGAAGTAAAGCAGGAAGTGAAGCGAGAAGCAATAAGTAGTGAGGAGGAGTAGTAATCAGCAGGCATGTGAGTGCTGCCGAGCGCTGAGACAAAGAAGAGTGAAGAGTGGAGGACATCAGGCAGATAGCAGAGAGGACACGAGATATCCCCCCTCAGCCATACATCAAACCATGTTTTCCCGACAAAGTTTTGGTGAGGAGTCCGACAGGAGTGATTGACTGCTCGCTCGTTTTCCACTTCCGCTTTTCTGCGAGATTGAAACCTTCCTTATCTGTGCCCTACCTGACACACTGTCTGGCATCCCAAAGCAGCCCACCTTCTCCCCGTTTCTCCTCACTTCATGAGTAGCTTTCAGATCAGTTTCCCCCTTAAGGCCAATTTATAAGTGCCGCTCAACAAAATATGACCAAATTTATGCTTTCTAGGCTAGGGTGTTGTCTAGCTTGCCGCATACATCACAAAAACTTAACCGGCGCAAATGTTGTCACACTCTGGTTAGATAGCAACTCAAAGTTCACATATGTTGTCATAGAAACCACATGCCGTGTTCTATTGATTCTATCCTTTTTTGTTTTTCTCTTTTTGTTTTTTTTTCTTTTCTGGTCACTGGCGCAGTGCTATGAGAGCCAAGTCTCTGGCACTGCTACATCTGTTGACAGGTTTAAAATGTTATATATATATATATATATATATATATATGAAGGGACGCTTCTTGCCTCTATTGCAAATTGAACGTTATTCATAGGTGTCAGTAAACACACTGTAGCTCAGGCTTCCCCTCTGCAGCAGGCATTTCAGGACCATGGCCAGCTCCCAAGCCAAACATGCTACTCATCAGAGCTGATTATGAAGTATTCCAGCCAATAAGTAAGGGATAATGGCTGACTAGCTGACCAGTTCCATGGAAATAGTGGCAAGGTGGAGGCAAAGAACTTCACCTCTGCCATGAAGGTCAATGGTGATTCAAATTTTTGAGATATACTTTAAAGGTAGGCAGTTATAAAAAAGTGAATTCCCACCTCATCAGCCAATCAGAAATAAGAATTCCACTGTTTAGGGAGATAAACCCTATATTAGCGACTCCCACCTCTCTGGCCCTTCTCTTTGGATGGTTTTCAGTATGTCTCCTTGGTTCTTGGCCCTCCCTCCTCATGTTCCAGAAATGGTTCAAGGCTTTATTCAGGATGTTACATTTGTCCACTTCCTCCAAAAAGAGGAAAGGAATGAGGGCAAGGGAGAGAGGAAAAAGTTCTGATAAGTGAGATGGCACATTTGCATCCACTGTGCAAGTTTTTTTGTTTTTTCGAGTGGTGATGAGGATGACGTTCAATGGACGATAAACGTTTTTAACACTTATACTTATGCCATCAGGGACAACTCCTTTCTCACGTGCGATTGTCCTTGATTGAGAGAAAGACCTTGTCCTAGTGGCCAAGTCAAGGGCCTAGTTTCCTTCTCAGTACGTCCCGCTCTTCTCTTAGACACCCACTCTACATTTCTACTCATACTGTCTGTTTGGCTGTGTTTGGCTGTCATTCTCACTTTTACTGCTCAGCTGACTCATTTCAATTGACAGTTTCACTATTGTACTTTTAAAATTGAGCACTGCACTGCACTGTTTGCATATTTCCATACTGCTGTGTAAGTTTCAGTAGAAGGTATGCAGGCTGCCAGGTGAATAGCAATGGATGTTTGTCAGGGAACCTTTGCTCTGTGCTTTTTTTCTCCCCCAAAATGTCCATGCAAGGATACAAGGATACAAGGATGCTTTACTGTCACATACATAGACATACTGGGTAGAGTAGGACATGCAGTGATATTAGTGATTGTTTGTCTAAAACTGTGCATGGGGAGGGGGGAGTAAAGTGCATAGAATGTAGTTTAGGGATGGCTACCTGATAAAGGGAGGTAGAATGGGTGGTGTGGGGAGGGGAGGGGTCGTAAAGTGCATAAAGTGCAGTTGGGGTTGGGAGGGAGGATTGGCTTTGGTGGTTGATGATGGGCTGTGTGTGTGGGAGGGAAGGAGTGCTGAGGTAGGGATGGGGAAATACGTGTGGGGATGAGGTGGCTTGTTAGGGCGGGGGGGCTCCAGCACATGTATGCTAGAGAGTAAGAGACGTCGAGTGAGGATATCTGGTGCTAAACTGACTACCAAAGCATGAAGTTGTTAACAATTGACTAAGTAGTTACAATAAAAATCATCCTCTCATGTTGTCTTCATAATCTGTTCTGCTCTGCTCTGTCATTATTGCTTTTCTCATGAATCTTTCAGTGTTTAGCTTCAACAGAGCACACACACACACACACACACACACACACACACACACACACACACATGGGCATGCAACCCCCCCACCCCAACTGTGTTGAACAGCGCTTTTTATTTATGGGCTTTATCGGGCCCTTGAAGCGTTTTGTAAAATACACAGCTCATTAATAACCACCTTTAGCTCCTTCATCACACAGGTCCTCACAGGGCTGTGCCCTGCAGGCCAGGGCCGCTTTGTCTTCTTCATGCAGTAGAGGCATTCTCTTTATCTCTCTCTCTCTCTCTTTCTTTCTCTCTCTCTCTCTCTCTCTCTCTCTTACACACACACACACACACACACACACACACACATTCTATCTGTCTTATTTGCTTTTCTCTCTCTGTCATTCTCACACAAACACACACACACACACACAGACACACACAGAGACACACACAGACACACAGACACACAGACACACACACACACACACACACACACACACACACACACACACACACACACACACACGCACACACAAATACACACACATTCTATCTCTTATACTGTTTCTTTTCCTCTCTCTTTCACTATCTTTTCTTCCTATCCTCTAGGTCTTCTTTCATTTATCTTTTGCTCTCTGTCATATCACTGCTTTGAAGTGGGGCCCCATCCTGTCAGTGGAGATCCCATTTATTTTTTTCCCCCTGTTAAAAAAACTCCAAGTGGATGAATAAAATCACCAGTAATGACATTCCTTTGTTTGCCATTGTCAGAACCCAGAGGTGCTCTGGCAGCATGAGCTGTCGTTTTTGGGGAGCTTTTTGGGCGTTGGCAGGGGAACAGGGGTAGGCTGAAGCCTTGTTACAGTGACTGAGACAGTAGTGACATCGCCGCTTTTTTGTTCACCTCGAGGAAAGGACTTTGCATCAGTATCAGTGATGTCTGTTATTCTGTTTGTTCTTTATGTGTATGTATTTAAAGTACAGTTCACAAGTTTTATAAGGAATATAATGAAACAACGATTGTGCTTACGGTTGTTTACAAATCCTTCCCCACATTTCCAGAAAAAAACATTTAATACTTTTACAATTCTATGCCCAACTCACAAAACTGTAAACACAGAATGCAGAATCTTTTATGTAACCTTAAAAGCCTCTTTTTAAACTCCATTGTTTTGAGTCAAACTCAGGCTATTCATATCGTTAGACTTTTTCAGCAACTAAACATAACCTATGATATATCAAAAGCACTGTTATTTCTGTATCTGCTATCTCTTGCAGTGTCAGGGCTGTGTTTATTAATGAGTGCTAACAAGCAGCTGTAAAGGTGTATGGATGAATGTATAAACAAGCAGATCCAAAACAACATCTACAGTATAAACACCCTTGAACTGTTCGTTTCAACAAACGTTTGGAGGGTATGTTGGATATGTTTTTATAGTCAACAAATAAATGCTTGGAGCTTTTACACTGCACAGGTGTCCAACACTGCTACAAAAAAATGTGTTTTGCAATTGCTCTGACAGGAGTCAAAACTAAGTGCCTCTTTTGTCAAAAGGAGTAAAATGCAAACACATATGTATGAAATATGACAGGCCTCACATTTCTTGCAGAAGTAAACTCTTTACTCAAAATGACAAACACACAACAACAACAACAACAACAAAAACCTTTTCCAATACAGCTTTACACAAACAGTAAATCTACAGGTTGGTTTCCATGCTGACAGCACACTTATGTGCAAAGTATGAAATGCTGTTTTCTAATCTCCATCTGTGGTATGCTGAAACAGCCATTTTGGGTAGAATCAGCATTTGTTTTGAAAAGCACGTTCTATGAAATGACCAAAGCCGTTTGCTGTTTCAGTGACAGGCTTGAGAAGTTGTTTGGGATATAAATGTTTTGTATATAAGCAGTTTCTAAAAGACATTGTAATTGGGCTTTGACTATTCCTTGACTAAAACATACACCTGACCAGAGTCTATATTTTTATAGTTACACTTACAAATGTTTTCCCTCAGTCTGTATTTAACATATAAGGTTTTCGGCCAATATTGCTTTCATCTTGGCTTTGCGAACACTGCATGCACCCATGCTGTGAACCAATTTCATGAGTCGCGGTGTTAGCCAAGTTAGTAATAGTTGATGTGACGCCCGCGGTCATGTTGATTCAGATTCCGGAAGGTTCTGATTACGCTGGCGCCCTTCCAAAGAGGTCCCTGGGGCAGCCGAGTGCGTGCAGGCGAAGCGGACGGCCATAATCAGCGTACAGTCGCACTCGACACGCCGCCGCCGCTGCCTCCGCTACTGCACATGCTCTCTGTGCCCGACGGCGTGCTCGCAGCGCTAAGCATGTCCGTGTTCGTGTTCGTGTTTCCGCTCTGGTCTTCCGCTCTGGTCTTGTGCGTGGGCTTGACCAGCTCCCCTGGAGGAGGTGGCGTGTAACTAATAGCACAGGGTCCCTGGGGGGAGCGTACCAGCAGACACTGCTTTACATGCGAGGGTGGGTGGGTGGATGCTTGTGGCTGAGCTGAGGGACAGTGTCCATGGACACAATTTCTCTGTCTCTCTCTCCCTTTCTCTATTTCTCTCTCTCACTCTCTCTCTCTCTTTCACCCTCTCCCTTTCACCCTCTCTGTCTCTCTCTCTATGTCTCTCTCTCTCTCTCTCTCTCTCTCTCTCTCCCACACACACCCACCCACACACACACACACACACACACACACACACACACACACACACACACACACACACACCATGTGTGAGGTCTTTAGCACCTTGCTGATTTGTCAGCATGAGCATGTGCTCAATCATTCATGGGCGCGTGGATGACAGGAAGTGCAGTGGGTTTAAGGGCGGAGAGGAAACGAACTCGAGAGTCAGGGGAGGCAAAGTAGGGTCAGAAGAGGAGAGAAAGGAGAGAAGGAGGGAGAGAGAGTGAAAGAGAGAGAGAGAGAGGAAGAGAGAGAGAGAGAGAGAGGGAGGGAGAGAGAGAGAGAGAGGGAGAGGGAGAGAGAGAGATAGAGAGAGGGAGGGAGGGAGCGAGAGAGAGAGAGAGAGGGAGGGAGAGAGAGAGAGGGAGGGAGGGAGCGAGAGAGAGAGAGAGAGGGAGGGAGAGAGAGAGAGGGAGAGACAGAGGGAGGGAGAGAGGGAGAGGAGGAAAAATGAGAGCTATTAACAGGTGGACACAGAGCAGAAGAGAAACGTCAGAGAAAAGTCTTTTGCCGTTAACTGAACACAGTAATAAATAGCTGACATGACTTACTATATTGTAGCTGTGTTTGGCAAGCCATCATCAAACAGTCAATAAACATGTCCACTGACAATGGAGAGGACAAATAGGATCACAAATGTCTGTGTTTGTGTGAAACAAAGAAATGAAAAATCCTCCTTTCAGAGAAGTGAACACATTCCCTTGATTTGGATAAGGGGGTGATATGAAGGACTGACATGTTGGTGAATTTAGTCCTTTTGACAGTTTTATCAGGTGTTGTGAGCAGCAACTAAATCCTTGGGGATTACAGAATGGTTAAGCAGGATGCCAGAGAGACATACTGCAGCTCTTCATTAGTATTGTCATGCATGTGTGTATGCATATGTGTATTTCTATAGGCAGGATGCATATGCATATTTCCAGGATACTATAGTATACTATAGGATACTCTAAAAAATAATTGAGCCAGTACCGGTTCTTCAAAGCAATGCCATAGAAGTACCTTTTTCAGTTCTTCAAAGAAGTGTCGAGGCAACATTCCTTTAAAGAACTACTTGACGCCGATATGACATAGCAACATAGCTCATTTTGATCTGAGGCTCTGAAGAACCATTTCCAATGTGAAGTACCTTTCACATACACACTAAAAAATGAAGATGCTTAAATGGTTCTTTAAATCTCTGGATGGTTCCATGGAGAGCGAAAATGTATTGATGGGCCAGTACTGACCCCATTACTTTTTTAAAGTGTAGCATATACTGTATGTATGTAAGTGGACATATGTTTATGTTAGAGGTTGTTGTGTGTATGTATGTGTGTGGATGCATGTGAATGTGTGTTTGTGTAGTATGTGTGTGGATGCGTGTGGATGTGTGTTTGTGTATGTGTGCATGTCTATGCATGCAGATGTGTGTGTGTGTGTGTGTGTGTGTGTGTGTGTGTGCTTGTGTGAGTGTGTGTGTGTGGATGGGTGTGTATGTGAGTGTGCATGTACATGTGTGTGTTTGTGTGTGTTTGTGAGTGTGTATGTGTGTGTGAGTGTGTGTGGATGTGTGTTTGTGTATGTGTGCATGTATGTGCATGTAGGTGTGTGTGTGTGAGTGTGCGAGTGTGTGAGAATTTGAGTGTGCGAGTGAGTGTGTGTGTTGAGGCCTGCATGGCGTGTGACATTTGGAGCTGAGTGTGTGCAATCCCGTCTCCCATGAGGCCTGATGGCCGTGTGCCCGGCCCTCCAATGAGTGTGTGTGTGTGTGTGTGTGTGTGTGTGTGTGTGTGTGTGTGGCTGAGTGTGTGTATGTGAGTGTGTGTGTACGTGTGTATGTGTGATTGTGTGTGTGCATGTATGTGCATGCAGGTGTGTGTGTGTGTGTGTGTGTGTGTGTGTGTGTGTGTGGATGTGTGTTTGTGTATGTGCATGTATGTGCATGCAGGGGCCTGTACTACGAACGTAGGTCAACCTACCCAGAACTAACCCAGGGTTCCCGCGCTAAACCGGGGTTGAACAAACCCGGTTATGCTGATTGGGTTCAAACGGTACTACGACGCCGACTATGAAGTTGATTCGTTGAACCTGTGTTAACCTAATCAGGGTTAATGCGCGGTCGTATTAAAGGGGAGTGCATCAGCGCAAATCGCCACTCTTCACAATGGCATGGACCCCGTATTTCACTGAGGAGGAATGCCAGACAATTATGCGGAGTTTCGAGGAGTTCAAAACCCCATTAAAAGGAAAATCCAACACCGCGGCCGCCAATAGAGAACGGCAAGCGTGTTGGCAACGAATTGCCGATCGGGTAAATGCGTACCTACCATCCCTCTTCCTACATAGGCTACAGTATTCCAGAATAGCAGTATAGGATGAGGGAGCTATAGGATCAATCACAAGTCACAGAAAATGGTCCCTCTACGCAACCCCAATCATGTATATAGCCTGTTCAATGTTTGAAAAATCCAGAATAATATTCGGTACCTTCATGGAGTAGCCCGATATGTGCAAAGTGACATGAATTGGGATGATTGAATGGTCAGCCCTTTTGACTAAATTGGTGTATGTCCTGTGAACATTTCAGAGGCAGCGGCACCGCCAAACGCACAGGTCAAAATGAAATATAAAAACATAATTCAGAATGGTAAGTGTGTTTAGCTAGATGGCTAAAGTGTGTGTGTGTGTGTGTGTGTGTTTGCGCGCGCATGTGTGCACACGCAAGCAAGCATTCATGTGGCTTTTCTGTCTTTTCAGGAACGGGACAGGTTCAACCAATAAATAAATTGATACAGTAGACATGAGTGGTGGCTTTGCAATGTCTTTATTTTGTGCTACTATCCAAAATACTCTTGGGAAACATGTAGATTTTGGTAGTCATGTCAATTTTCAGTCACAATTGTCTCTATGGGAGTAGGGAAGCTGATACTATTTGATATTAGTAATTACCTGCGACTGCATAGAACCCTTCTTTGATTTGAAGTGCAGTTAAATGGCCAGGGAACACAACAAATGCATCCATGAGTTTGGTGAGCGCAAATACCACTTTACGGATCATTCCACATACAGTGTTCTTGCTTAGATTTTCTGCATCACCAATTAAATACATGTACTGTCCGCTGGCAAAATAACGCAACAACAAGCACACAATTTGTTCAATTGTGAGGGCCTGACTTCGGCGGGTTACGTTGCAGACGTCTGCCTCGATCAGCTGACAAAGGTAACGAATTCCATCTGCTGAGAATCTATACCGCTCGTGTAAAATATCGTAAAATACCCTCGCCCTCCGAAGAGAGCCCCTCACAATTTGCGCTCCAATATCACACGGGTCGTCTAGGTACGCTGGCATCGTCTCTAGAGGAAGTGTCGGGGGAGAGGTGGTGTTTAAAAAGGGTGTGGTTAATCAGGAACCCGGGGTTAACCAAGATCATAACCTGAGACGAGCAGGTTTGGCGTGCAGCGTAACTTGCCATGGCAACACACCCCGGTTTAAACCTATACACCTTTCGTAGTATGGGTTAGTCGGGAAGTTATGCTGCACGTGGTGAAGTTACTCTCGAAGTTACCCTGGGTAAGCTAGTAAACCGGCTTCGTAGTACAGGCCCCTGGTGTGTGTGTGTGTGTGTGTGTGTGTGTGTGTGTGTGTGTGTGTGTGTGGCTGAGTGTGTAAGTGAGTGTGTGTGTTGAGGCCTGCATGGCGTGTGACATTTGGAGCTGAGTGTGTGCTATCCCGCTCTCCCATGAGGCCTGATGGCCGGGGGGCCGGCCCTCCAATGAGTGTGTGTGTGTGTGTGTGTGGCTGAGTGTGTGTGTGCGTGTGTGTGTGTGTGTGTGTGTGTGTGTGTGTGTGTGTGTGTGTGGCTGAGTGTGTGTATGTGAGTGTGTGTGTGGCTGAGTGTGTGTACGGGGCCGGCCCTCCAATGATGACGAAGTGTGTGTGTGTGTGTGTGGCTGAGTGTGTGTATGTGAGTGTGTGTGTGCGTGTGTACGTGGCCGGTCCTCCAATGATGACGGAGTGCCTCTGACATTTTTATTTCACTGCCGTCAGCTTGGCACCCCGCCCTGCTGTAAACGAAAGACTTGCTTGCATCTTTACTTACGTGTGGTGTATGTGTATGGTGTGTGTGTGTGTGTGTGGTGTGTGTGGTGTGTGTGTGTGTGTGTGTGTGTGTGTGTGTGTACGTGTACGTGTGCGTGTGCGTGTGCGTGTGCGTGTGCGTGTGCATGTGCGTGTGTGTGGTGTATGTCTGTGTATGTGTGTGTGTGTGGTGTATGTCTGTGTGTGTGTGTGTGTGTGGTGTATGTGTGTGTGTGTTTGTGGTGTGTGTGTGTGTGTGTTCATGTTCATGGTGTATGCCTGTGTGTGTGTGTTCTGAGCATGCAGATTTGTTCATTTAGAGACAGCTCTGACCGTGAGGTATTCTCATGTTTTCCATTTTCCCTGTTTCATATGGAATCTAATAGTGAATCGCTGAGCGTAACATAATTTAAATTTCAAAGCTGCAGCACCAAACCAAACCACAGCAGCAACACACACTCAACACACATTACTCTAATGCGGCTCAGGACTTCTGGCCTACATTCCAGCTGCAATCGCCCACACCACACATGTGCACACACCCACCCACACACGTGCACACACGCATGCACACACACACACCTGCACACACACATGCACACACACCCACCCACCCACACATACGCACACACCCACCCACCCACACACGTGCACATATACATGCACACACGCACCCATGCGCACACACACCGACACATGCGCACACACCCACCAACCCACACATGTGCACACATCCACCCTCCCACACATGCACACACACACCTGCACACACACACTGCACACCTGCACACACACACACACACACACTCTTCAGTTGTCACGAATGGCTGCAGGGGCAGTGCGTGTTCCGCTGCATAATCTCATGAGTGACTGCGTGTACAGTCATCAGGAATCATTAAAGGGTTAATCCAGCTCTCAGAGACTCATTTTGATTCATCATGATTCAGTGTGAACCGCCACATAAAGAGCTTGTGGCAAACACCATACAATAGGGAACACAATAACGACACACACACACACACACACACACACACACACACACACACACACCACACACAGCACACGCATGTGAATGTACACATGCACACACACACACACACACACACACACACACACACACACACACACACACACACAGGGAAAACACTCATGACTAACGTTTGACTGTCATTGTTTGAATTCACCCTGGGTTTATGTTAACTGAAAGAAAACAAAAGGGATTGTACATTAACCCAATCACAGAGCTGGATGTTTAGCTATCTAATTTGATTATTTGAGTTGTAGTTTTATCGCTGCATCAAAACAACTGCCCAGGTCTCTTGTGGCCCACGACGAAAGCTGTTCTTCAGTAAGCAGTGACAACAAAGATGAGATTAATTCACAAACTAAATAAGACTTCGTCACTTTATATCAGTGTTTATGTTTCATGTGATAAACCACCTTACTGCCTGTCTCTGTCCTTATCTTCCTGTCTCGCTCTCTCTCACATTCAAATGCAAAATGCTTTATGAGAAATAGACCTTTACTATTGCCAAGCAGTCATATAAACTATGAAAGACACATGCAGTAAAAATCCAAGTGTCCATGTGTAGACATACATACAGTGCATTTGGCACACATTACATCACAGTAGAACACTTTGGCTTCTTCTCAATTTAATTCTGACCAATTCAATAGAGCTTTATTACCATGACAAAAACACACTGCATTGGTAAAGCATTTTAGTTGTACAGGTAGTTAGAGTCTCTCTTTCTCTCTTCTTCTTCTTCTACTTCTTCTTCTTCTTTTCCCTCCCTCTCTCTCTCTCTCTGCAGTACTGTGTGAATGAACTATTTGGAACTACTTCCAAGTGTCAGCCATCACGGAGAGCTTCTAGTCTTTCATCATCTTCGTCATCTTCATCAAAGTCATCATCATCCTCATCATCATCATCGCTCTCTCTCTCTTCTGACCTGTTGTTGTATCATTATCTTGTCCAGACCAGCTCATTGTCTTCGTCTCTGTCTTTTTCTCTTGTCTGTTCGTTACTGAAAACTGGAGCTGAGTGACAAGAAAGTGAGATAAAAGGTGAGATTTCAGACTGGGCCTTTCCATGCCCTCTTTTTCTCACCTTCTCCCACTCCTGTTTTCCCTTTTCTCTCTCTCTCTCTCTCTCTTTCTCTCTCTCTCTCTCTCACATACACACTCACACTCACACTCACACTCACACATACACACACACACACACACACACACACGCACACACGCACACACGCACACACACACACACACACACACACAGGCCATGGCTGCTTTGTCTTGTTCACACAATACAGGGATCGCTTTCTTTCTCGCTCTCTCTTTCTCTCTCTTTCTCTCGCATTCTCTCTTTCTTTCTCTCTCTCTCTCTCTCTCTCTGTCTGGTTTTCACTGGTAATCTTCAGGTGAACTTGTGAAGTGAGAAATGAGCTGCCATTACGAATCTACTGCAAAACATGTTCTCCGACTCAGACAGTATTATTGCCTCGAGAATAGAGGTGTGTGTGTGTGTGTGTGTATGTGTGTGTGTGATATATGAAAAATACGTGGGGGACATATTCCTTTGTTATCGGCTGACAGATTATTAGATGGACTCTGATGTCTCATCACCCCCCATCCTCTCTATTCTCCTTAGTATTCACTCGTGTTCTTCACTCAAACCTGTGTCTGTCTCCATCACCCCCCCCCCCCCCCCCCCCCTCACTCACTTTTTCTTCTGTGCCTGCCTGTCCCTTTTTTCCATATCTTTTTATTCATCCCTTTTCTTTTCTCCATCGCTTTGATTTATGGCACATAGCAACCTATACGGATTTCATTTATCAACTGTTTACCGTGATCGCGTGCAGCCTCCCCTCTCCAGCCCTCTCCTCCCCTCCCCTCCCCTCCCCACCCACCCTTTGTGTCTTCATCTCCTGTCAGTGTGAGGCAGCATTATAGACTTATATTATAGAAGAACACACACACACACACACACACACACACACACACACACAGACTTACAGACACACACATACACAGATTTACAGACACACAGACACACACAGACTTACAGCCACACACACACACACACACACACACACATACACACACACACAAACACCCACAATGGAAGTGAGAACCCCCCACGCACACAAACACACACACACACAGACACACACAACACACACATACACACACACACACACACACACACACACAGAGGCTGAGCAGAGATACGAGTGTTCCTGTAGGGCACCTCTGTGGGAGTGCTGCTCACTATCAGCTCCCTCCCTCAGCTATCAGCCTTTTATATGACACACACACACACACACACACACACACACACACACACACACACACACCACACACGCACACGCCACACATAGAGGCCGCTCACTATCAGCCTTTTATATGACGCTCACACACACACTCACACACACACACACACACACGACACGACACATACACACACACACACACACACACACACACACACCACACACACCACACGCACACACACACACGCACACACACATAGACGCCGCTCATCAGCCTTTTATAGGACACACACAAAGGCGGGCTTCGGTCTCCCGTCATGAAAAAGGGAGATTGCAAGATTTTCATTTTATACTTTCAAAACGTTTGACAAATATCTACTGTAGCAGGCAACAGCTAACCAGACTGCTGCTTCAAATGGAACAGACATGAGACATAACAGTGTAACATGCGATTACGTCGTTCCTTATAAAAACGTCTATAAAGGGCTCGTGATGTGTTATTGGTAATTGTGTGACGGCTTTCATCAGTGTAAATGCCAGAGTAGGTGAGGGGAGATGTTTGCATCAAACATGGTCAGGTGTGAACATGACACATGATGCTTTATGCCATTGGAGTCTGACTAGGCCACAGGGTTCCTCAGTAACACTTATGCTTATACTCCATCCAGTGTCCATAAATTACTGTAAACACATTTTAAAATGTATTAGATACTCGCAGTGCATCTTAGCATTTAACATAAGTCCATATAACTATTTAATAGACTTGACTAGACCCATAAAGCATTACGATGGTGCAGTAAAAGGCTTGGGCAGTTACGGTTATGAGAGTTTGTCTGCAGGCAAATATTCCTGCAGGAAGGGCATTTGGTGAAGACTAACGTGAGACATGGAGCCAAGATGCCATTCAGGTTATTATCAGGAGGTGAAAGAAACTTAGGATGGTATTTCAAACTATTAGGGCTTATAGCTGATATCTATATATACTATTATTGCACCTGATTAGTGCGGGCATTCTTATCTATAAGTTATTATTTACAGGCATTGTGAGGGCTTTGTAATCTTTTTAAATGCATTTATAGGGCTTTTTATATATACCGGAACAACAAGTTTTTGTCCACTTGAGGGTAATCTCATAAAAATGATAAATGTTATTAGTATCGATATTTTTTTTTAAATGTTCTTTCTTTTTTGTTCTTTTTTAAAATCCACTTTCTTAGGTTGGTACTTTTCACTGGACACCTAATTTCCCGTGAACAATATGGTGTTTATGGCCAAAACAAACAAAACACTCTGCCGCTTCAGAAAACGCTAATAACTTTCAAACTGGTTTGTGGCCAGAAGCAGCAGTGCATTTGTCTGTGAGATTAAGTGGGTGTGTGTATTACGCGAATCAATCTTAATGTTACATTTGCCTTTGCGAAATCAGTCAGCACAGTTGACTGACACCAACCACAACTACCTCAATTCGGCTCACTACATGTTTACATCATTCCTTACATCATTGTCTCCCACTCTTTCTCTCTCACTCATTTTTCTCCTCCTCTCTTTGTAACCCACCCCCACCCCCTTTGCGAAATCAGTCAGCACAGTTGACTGACACCAACCACAAGTACATTAATCCAGCTCACTACATGTTAACATCACTCCTTACACCCCAGCATCCTACTCTGACCCGCCCACTCCCCTGTCTCCCACTCTTTCTCTCTCACTCATTTTTCTCCTCCTGTCTTTGTCTCCCCCCTTTTGCGAAATGATTCAGAACAGTTGACTGACACCAACCACAAGTACATTAATCCAGCTCACTACATGTTAACATCACTCCTTACACCCCAGCATCCTACTCTGACCTGCCCACACTGACCAGCTCCACTCATGATCTCATGTCACTCAACATAAACTCTCCTTGGACTGCTCCTGGTCTCCAGGTTCCACACTGTGTAATAGATGGTGTAATAGATGTTAAATGATGAAGTGGACATTATGATGCTGGTGCACAAACACCATTACCCATGAGGCATAAGGGAGTTCTGCTGCTGATTTCAGTCCAGGGGAATTATTGGCATTAGGGTGTGGGAGTTGTTCGGAAGCACTGTGCTTTGCTGTGTGTGTGTGTGTGTGTGTGTGTGTGTGTATGTGAGTGTGTGTGTGAATGTGTGTGTGTGTGCATGTGTGTGTGTGCGCATGTGAGTGAGTGTGTGTGTGTGTGTGCATGTGAGTGAGTGTGAGTGTGCATGTGAGTGAGTGTGTGTGTGTGTGTGTGTGTGTGTGTGTGTGTGTGTGTGTGTGTGTCTGTGTGTGTTTTTAAGTAAGTCTTTGTAGGAGTAAGCTGCTGGCTGGGCACTCTGTCCGGCTTTGTCCATTCCTTCCCTTCTTAACTCTCTGGCTGTCTGTCTTTTAGTCTACTTTGCTCAACAACACAACCCTCCTCTCAGTCCAAGGCTCTGTGTCTTTGAAAAAAAAGTGAGATTCACAAGGATGCACAGTCCATATCAATGTGACGATACTTGCAAAGTGCAGTTAGGTTCCAAAAAAAAAAAAAACGAAAAGATGATGTTGAAAATGGCTCGTCTCCATCTTCACTATTTGGTATGTCATTCAGAAACCGCTTACATTTAAAAAAAAAAAGATGGTGAGCTCTGTGTACAAAAGACTTTTCAAACGGCTCTCTTTTGCTGCTGACATGTAAATGCCCACTCAAATTGAATTCTAGTGAATGTTCAAGTGCTCTGCCATACTCACAGCCAAGTTTTATCATGCACTTTTGGATGAGAGACAAGAACTCTCTCTGACTCGTTCTTGGTCTCTCTCTGTATCTCTTCCTCCCTCCCTCTCTCTCTCTCTGTCTCTTCTTATCATCATTCCCACTGGAGTGCTTTTTTTTCCTCTGCCAGAATTCAATCGTTTTCCTATGAAATAGTGTGGTTGACAAGCGGTTTGACCGCTGTGATGAACTTTGCTGCCTTTTCTGCCCGCGTCTTGCTCAAAAAAAGCGAGGCATCTAGAAAGAAATGTGAGATGCTCAAAGTTAAACTCTGTTCAACTTTTTGAATCCATCTTTTTCTACGATGGGTCGTTGCCTAGCTACAGTGATGCACGGACAGCTGAGGTTCACCAGCGGTAAAAAAAATGGAGGGGCAGATGTAACTTAGCAACAGTAAGCGAACCTTGACATTTCCAGCAAGCGCTTATTAAGAGTATGGGTTTTGGAATACTAGCGACGCTTCTTGCGTTCTGGAGACGGGAAAAGCATCCCAGTGTGAGCGGCCTCTTATTCTGTTTGTCAGTTTCCCACTCTCCTTTTCTTTCTCTCTGCCTCTGTCCCTTCCTCCCTTTATGTGGCTCTCAATCTCTTCCTCCCTTTCTCTCTGTCTCTCTGTCTGTCTCCCCCTCTTTCTCTCTCACTCATTTTTCTCCTCCTCCTCTCTTTGTCTCTCCTTCCCTCCACCTCTCTGTCTCTCTCGTTCTGTCTCTCTCTCTGTCTCTTATCTGTTGATTCTATACGACACATTGGAGGAAAGTGTGTCACAGTGGGGCGACCCAGTCAACCAGGTGGTTGAGGTGTGTGTGTGTGTGTTTGTGTGTGTGTGTGTGTGTGTGTGTGTGTGTGTGTGTGTGTGTTTGTGTGTGTGTGTGTGTGTGTGTTTGTGTGTGTGTGTGTGTGTGTTAGTGTGTGTGTGTGTGTGTGTGTGTGTGTGTGTGTGTGTGTGTTTGTGTGTGTGTGTGTGTGTGTGTTTGTGTGTGTGTGTGTGTGTGTTAGTGTGTGTGTGTGTGTGTGTGTGTGTGTGTGTGTGTGAGTGTGTGTGTGTGTATGTGTGTGTGAGTGTGTGTGTGTGTGTGTGTGTGTGTGTGTGTGTGGTGGTTGAGAGCTCAAACAGCGTGACAGCGAATCAGCCCCGTTGTGTTGCGGTCGTTTGTTAAAATTGCACCGAGCCACACAAAAGGGACATTTAGAAATCATTATTATGCATCATTTCCATCTGTATTTGTGGAGCTTTGTGCTATTAGCAGACAAGAGACGTGCTGTTTCTCCACGCCAAATATTTATGAAATACATCTAATTAGGTGGCAGTGGCTTAATTGGTGTGTGGCTGTTTTCCCATGGCAAGAGGAACAACGGCACCACACGCTGCTTTTACTAAATCTCGACAGGTGAGAAAAACTTTTGTTTGGTTTTGGGTACAGAAACAAAGGAGAAAAAAGTGTACGTGTGATCTTTTTTTTTCCGCCACAAGTACAGTCTGCCACACACTAATCTGCATAATATAGTATAGTGTAACACACACACACACACCTGCTTGCATTCTCACAGAGAGACTCACACTCGCACAAAGACACAGAAACAGCACGATACAGACAAAGAGAGAGAGAGGGAGAAGTTAATTTCCTGTTCCATATCCATGCTTCGGCAACACAGATGCCCTACTTTGCCATGCCATTAATGCAAGTTGAATTGAGCTGAGAGAGCCTTTACCATGCTCCCCACATTTTATATCAAAAGCATGTAAAACAAACCTCAAAACACATGGACATATACTGTTTTATATATCAAGGTCGAAAATGACATCAAAAGACTTAAAAGCTTTGAATTCCATGACGCATATATGCTGTTTATTTGTCCTTCATGTACACTTCTGATGTAAACAGACAAATGTGCTTAGTGTTTTATATTGGGACCTAATAAAGGAAAGCTTTGACGCAGTTGTCTCATCTTACCCATCAGTGGCCATGGCCTGTGAAAATACCTGTCTGAATGATTCAGACCAACAGCATGAGCCATAGATTTCAGAGGCACTCACTTTCTCCATCATAGTCTCATATTCATCATAGTCTTTTTTTCTCTGTCTGTCTCCTACATTACTTCCTGTCTCCTGCCTGTGTCACCCTGTTGTACTCTAAGTCTAATGCAGTCTAGTGTGTCCAATCTAGTATGTGGGCTGCCTTTTAATTTTTTAGCTGTCGGTGGAACATTTGTGGATTCTTCATACTGTGAATTGATTTTGCAGGATTGACTACATTGTTATTGTCGTTGTCATTGTTACCTGCATCAAATATGAATGAAATGAAGTTCCTCCTAGTATGAACAATGTACATACATTATAATAAGAGCGTACTTACATTCACAAGTATGTTTACACAGTGCAGCATGGCATGGCACTCACGAGGCATTCAACACTGACTCAGTAAGATAGTGTGTAACCCCTCCCCATCCACCCCCACATTTCCACATCCACCATGCCCCCCCCCCCCCGTTCCCCCCCGTTTCTCTCTCTCTCCCTGGGTGCTGTCAGGCTTACGTGTGTACTCTACCCAGACTCTCCAGAGCAACTCTGAGAGGAGGCTGTGTGCGTCAGGTAAGAGGCCCCGTGGGTCTCTCTGAGTGCCGGCACAGGAGTCCTTGTATGTGCCCCGTGTCTGGGCTTGGTTCAGTGGGCACGCACTTCGGGGAGAAGCTGTCTGAGGGAGACGCCAGAATCCAGGCTAGTACAGTGAGCCTGAGACTAATGGAGAGAGAGAGAGAGAGAGAGAGAGAAAGAGAGAGAGAGAGAGAAACAGAGGGCGAGAGAAAAAGACAGAGAAAGAGAAAGAGAGGGGAGATCCCATGGACCCTACCGACTCAAGACAAAGACAGCCAATAATCCATTATGCTGTGGGTAAGTGATCGCTGCTCTTTAATGCCATCTGGTCAATCAGCACACTGTTACACAATCATATGAAAGACTTTCTTGCTGTTAATAGCTATTGTTTTACTTGTCTTGATATTTTACTATATTACTACCATAGTACATTGTTATATTCCATTGCCCCGACCTTGTCACAGTGTTCCTGAGTAAGAAACTGAAGCCCAAACTGCTCCGTGTGTGCAGGAAAGGTTCCTGGCATGGCTGTCTTCTGCTATTGGTGTGGGAGTGTGTGTATGAATAGATACGCGTAAGGCATGGAAATGTAAAGTACTTTGAGTGCTCTTGTGAGCAGAAAGGCCCCATATGCCATAAATGCAGTCAATTTGCCATTACTGTATAACTGCTGTGTGGTATAGTGCATTTGTGCATTACTGTGGATCATAGTTACGTAGTGAAATCTACATGAATGAACCGGCACATTACTGTATAGTACTGTGTCTGCAACAATTGCACTGTAGGCACTTGCAGCTTATTACTATGAGTAGCTACTGTAGCTTGCTCCTCAGGATTCAGGGGTTTGGCACATTGTCCTCTGCAGTCTTGGCTTGAATTCTGTGCAATTTATTTCACTTTAAAACTTAAAAAGTAGTCAACTATTTAAGTTACCAAATCAGGCATAAGCATTTGCTCTGGCCCAGTGCGTAGAGTAGCATTCAATATTGGGCTGATAATTTGTGGCAGAGTGCATATTCAAGCGTATGCCTCATTACAGTGGACTGCTGGTGCTGAATGCCTCATATTTCTGCACATCTAGGCACAGTGTGTGAAAAGACTACGTCAGCCAGGTGTCATTGGGTTTATAGACTATTTATTTATTAGACTATTAAATTAGACTATTTAAAAAAAAAATACACCTGCAGTGCGCAACACAATTACACCAACATGAGTCTAATTCTCCTTTAAATATGACATCTTTGTGTTGAAACAATCAATTTAAACAAAGTGCTCGACAAGTATAATTCAGTCAAGTGTAAGGTTAGTGTAAGTTATTGAATTTCACAGCAGGGGATGTTCATTTAAAAATCACATGGGTTCTCTGGATAATATTCCTGCAGCCATTTGTTAAGTACCCAGCATCCTGTGCAAAGCAAAAACACTAAAATAATGAAGTTTAGGTATTGCTCTTGGAGAGAGAGACAGAGAGAGAGAGAGACAGAGAGAGAGAGACAGAGTGAGAAAGAGGGAGAGCTAAAGATTCCCTCAGGTTGTTTTCCCCGTCTCTTCCCGGCCTTAAGTGCTTCAGAGCTTAACTGTGCCATCGAAATGTGTTACCCTCCCAGTTGCCATGGACACAGTCATTACTGAAACACTTAATCATGGCTCAGCCACTTGTATGCTAACCTTTAGGTGCCTTACACGAGGAGGCCATGCAGCATAGCAAAGCTGTTTGATCCAGTGAAGGAGGAAAAGTCAAGAACCTGAGTGCATGAGAGATGCCTCTGGGAAATGTAGTTCAGCCTGAGTGATCTTTGTCCTCAAGCAAACTCTGCAACAGCTTGTGTCATCTCAAGATGTAAGGATGAGGTGTTTAAACACAAACCAAAAAAAAATGTTTTGGCACGTAGTGTACATGAGGTGGTGTAAGAGTTGTTTTAACATATTCTTTTCATACAGATATAACACACACACACACACATGCACACGCACGCACACACACACACACAATGAGCCCACAATTTTTGGTTTCACAGTAATCATTATTCATAAAAAGCTTTCTTGGTGATCAACTGAGACATTTACAGCCTGATGGACTTATAAGGAGACTGACAGACGTCTTGAGGCATGCCAGCTACAAAGACTGGACATCTTGGGCTGAAGGACAGAGGACACAGTCACAGACACAAAGGCACAATCTCTTAGGCTAAAAGACACAAAGGCACAAAGGCAGGATATCTTAGGTGAAAGGACACATTCGCACGCATAAAGACTTGACTACTTAGAGTGAAGGACACAAAGACTGGAGGTCTTAGGCTGAAGGACACGGCCTTTACTGTGCTAACATGCTGAGGCAGCTGGTCTTATGTTTACGCTGTGGTAGACCAGTACTGTGGTAGACCTGAAGTGCCTAGTGCTGATGGCAATAATAACAACAATAATAATAATAATGTATTTATATAGCACAATTCATACAAGATGTAGCTCAAAGTGCTTCAACAGTTTGGCAAAAAAAAACACAAGGCAGCACTTGTTGCGGCTTGATAGCGCAGAGAAAGTTCGTTTGGGTGCCGTTGACAGTTCCTGCTTAAAATAGTATGTTAGCATACCATGTTTATCTGTTTGTGTTGGCGGCACGCAAACAAACAGAGGTGAGTGTGGATGAGCAGAGTGAGAGAAAATGATGCAAGGGCCAAAAAAAAAAGCCGGCACAAATAGCTGATAGGCGTTACAGAGCGTGGGAGCGTAATGTGTCTGACGAATGCGGCTAAGAGGGCTGTCTGTCGAGAGGGGATAATTGATAAAGGAATTCTGGGAGACACTTTCTGAGTGTGTGGGCGCTGAAGCATGTGAGAGTCAATTTTTTTTTCTTTTTCTTGAGGAGCAAAGAATGATTTTGTTGAGGTCAATAGCAGAAGATTCATCATTAAATCCAGCAGTTATGCTATATATAGACTATATATAGACTCAGAGTTTTGTGCTTCAGTAATTAAGCTTCAAAGCAGTAATTATAATTCTCATGTACTTGTTACATTGTTATGTATACAGATGTATTTATGCTAATGTAATTTATTACAAACGAAATCCCAGTACACAGGAAAAATAAATATAAACAAAAACCTACAGCGCAAAGATAAGTCACTACACTGCTCTCAAATATACTAATTATTAAATAATTGCATTGTGTGGTAAATGTAATTATATTAGCCAAAGTTACAGAGTAGGTAAGTGTCTTGCTTGAGTGTTTATTTTAGCATTAATTATTCCTGTCAAAAAATGTCCTCCAACAAAAACTGTTTTTCAGTATGGACTATTCTGAACATGTATCACAATAAGCTGTCAGGATCATGACTGTGGATTTCTACCTTTTCAGAATACATGTTACCCATTAAAATTGGTAAAATAACAGAAGGCTTTCCTGCGATGTATGCAATCGGTGGAACCAATTTGGGCAATATGCATGGTGATACGATTCAAATCATGAAAATGTCACAGAAAAAAGGCAAAGGAAAAGACCTGGTGTAGTTGTGGTATAGGTCTGTCTGTACACCTATAGTGTGTGGTGTGTGTTCCAGAAAGATGGCAGAGCCCTGTTCTGGTTTTAATTGCAGCTCTGTATAAATTATCATATTCATAGATCCCTGCATCCTAAATGAGGCAAAGGTGAGGAAGTATGTCCGAACCATTTTAAAACCACAAAGGACGTTTTTCATGAAAGAAACCTCATGAATATATTATTCCAAAGGACACAAATGAGTTTGCTTTTTTAATGGTTTTGATCATGACCAGAGGGGGAGTTAAATGTCCAATACAGGAGGGCTATAGCAGTGGGATAGTGAAAGCTTTACCTTAAAAAAAAAATAAAAAAAATAAATAAAAATATTGTTTCATGTTATGTATGTCAACATACAGGTACACTTTCTGCACCTTTCCACTGACACAAGTATGCCATGGAAGACGCTGTTTAGTTGTAAAGATGTTATGACAGTCGATGTTGGACACAGCTGTGCTACAGCATATGACTTGACATACTGCAGTCTAATGACATCTTTATGTCAGTTCCCATGATGAGCTCCACACGTTTATTAGTCATAACATTAAACACAGTGGGACCTGTGACTATGATGGCTGACACAGTGTAACAGTGAGATGTCTCTCCCAGATCCCTACAGAGAGTCTGTGGCTCTTGCATATTTATGGCCTTATATAGCAGTATGTTAGACATAACGTGTCAATGGTACCATGAGAGAGTATATCCCTGTGTGTGTCTCTCTCTTTCTCTTCTTTCTCTCTCTCTCTCTCTCTCTCTCTCCCCCCCCCCCCCCTCTCTCTCTCTCTTTCTGTGTGTGTGTGTGTGTGTGTGTGTGTGTGTGTGTGTACATTTGAGACAGAGAGTGAGAGCAAGAGCAGGTAGTTGTGTCCTAATAGACAATATAGCCAAGATTGATTTATCAGCCTCTCTATCTCTATTTCCACTCTATTCTATTTCTGTTCTACTTTCTAAGCCCCCATAATGATTCCCCTGTGTCTATGAGTGAGCTAATTCTCCTTAAGGGGTGGAGAGAGAGAGAGAGAGAGAGAGAGAGAGAGAGAGAGGCAGAGAGAGAGAGAGAGAGAGAGGAAGAGAGAGAGAAAGAGAAAGAGAGAAGGTGTAAGTGACCATGATGGACTGTTTTACAGATTGGTGGGTTCCCAAAGAATGGCTTGGGACATCACAAATGCATAAATAGGTACACATGAATGCCCCAGCATTGTTGTGATCAGCCAAAGCCTATTCAGACCTTTTGTCCCATACCCAAAGTACAATGCCTGGATTGGATTGTTGATTGGTTGAATGACTGTGTCAGCATAGCACTGATAATCAATATTAATAATTGCCATGGTGACATATTCCATTACCGTGCCTGATTATAAACAGTTCTGATATTCTTTCAGTTTTATCTCTGCATAACACTTAATCAGTTGCAGCACACGCCATTACCCGTTTCATTGTTTGGGATCCACCATGAAAAAGCTCTGAACATTTATTATTGGCCAAGACGAAACCGTTTCATCACCACACACTTCAGCTCATAATGTTGTTAACTCGCTTAAGACATTTACGCATTATAATAATATCCAGGCTTTTTAATCAAGCATCTCAGGCTTTTAAATCAAGTATCTCTGCGTGAATTGGACAGAAAATAACAGTCCAAAGGTATTTTATTTATTAGATGAGGTTCTTCACTAGTTTACAGTGTCTTATGCCTTGATGGTCAGGTGGTCAAGTTTACATGCCCAGTAATAAATGGCTGTCCATTGAGGTGTTGGGTCTGTATAGAGCAACATACTGTACCAAGGGCTGGTGAAGCCTCTGCTGGCCCAGAGCATTTGAAACATACCGTAGTCTTTATGCTTTTATATTGTTCTTTGCTTTCATTTTTGTTAAGCACATTGAACTGCCTTTGTGTATGAAATGCACTATACCAGTAAACTTGACTTGACTTGACTTGACTAGTCACAATATGACTATAATCCAGTCACCTCCATCTTGTTATGAACACTTCCAGTTACGGCAGACCTGGGTATGCTGTTGGCATGCCTCATGCACTCCCACGTCATCCAAATATATATATGGGTTTATGTAATGTAGAGGAAGCCAATAACTCCCCTCCCCTCCTCTCCTCTCCTCACGCGACTGCAGCAAATTATTCAGTATCACAGCGTGGCAGATGAAAAGCTCCGGGAGGTTGGGTAGCTCTTCTGGGTTGTGTGAAACCAGGGACTCCCCGCAGGCTTTTCCATATGCTTCCTCCTTGGCCATCTCACCACACCATGTGCTCCACGATCAACAGTTGGCCCCCATTGCTCATGCTCACTCTTCTCCTCCTCCCCCGAGTGTTTGCCCACCAGAGTAATGATGCTCAATGCAGTAATAAATATTACACTCTTCCACCAGAGTAATGATACTCAGTACAGTAATAAATAAGACATTGGTCCACCAGAGTAATGTTCAGAGTAATAAATATTACACTGTTCCACCAGAGTAATGATACTCAGTGCAGTAATAAATAAGACATTGTTCCACCAGAGTAGTAATGATCAGAGTAATAAATATTACACTGTTAGACCAGAGTAATGATGCTCAAGGCAGCAATAAATATTACACACTTCCTGCTAATGGTGGAATACTATACAATACATTGTCATCTGGGGAGATGTTTGGGGAGGTATAGGACAGGGAGAGAGTAGAGGTGGAAGGCTGAAACTAGTGTATACTTTTCCCACAAAATTGAGGATGTTAGAAAAAATGGCTCCTTTTTTGTTTGTGCAAGTGTGGTGTGTGGGGGTGTATGTTTGGCACACTAAACACAGACACAAGACAATCTCTAAAAGCAACATAGAGTTTAATGTTTAACCCCTGATGGTCACCCCGTCCCCTGTATTCTGTTGTGTTGTGTTGTCTGCTCTGTCCACCTGTTTCTTGTATGTTATGTTATATGTTATATGTTATATTGTTGTTTATGTTGCAGTGTATGTTTGTCCTTGCCACCTGCCACTTGTAATATGATATTAAAATAATATAAAAAATATAAAATGTGTGAAAAAAGATTAGGTCTATAGGACAATAAAGACTCTATCTAAAAGGAAATTTGAAAAGATTCACACACACACACACACACACACACACACACACACACACACACACACACACACACACACACACACACACACACACACACACACACACACACACACACACACACACACACACACACACATATTAAAATAAAAAACTCTATCACCCAGCTATCACATTTTTAGAGTTTGTGAGGTCATGTGCTGCTGCCTCTCAATAGTTATATATATCAGTGTGGGAGCAATATGCTGATTGCCCTTCAGTAAATTTAATTTCGAACCATAACAGCAAGCGCCATGGTGACTGTCTTTCTTGGATAAAATTAGCAAGTGTCTGGGCACACAGTCTGCATTCTATTACATTTGATAAATCATATTTAGAGGTTTCAGTTTAATTTAGATGTCTGGTCAGTGTTAATCACACTCTCTCTAATTTAAGATAATCAATTTTGACAATTTTAAGTGAATCTTTGAATATCTGTTCAAAAGCCTTGTTTTTACTTGTGTGCATTGTGCATCTCTCTCTCTCTCATTGTTTCACTCTGTGTGTGTGTGAGCATTAGAGTTTGGCATGTTTTGGTTAGGCTAGTGAGGTTTAATAGTTGGTTTGTATGTCACTGCACATGTAGTTACTGTACATGTGTTTTTGACTGTGTGTGTACATGCCATGTTTTACCCTGTGTTTAGTTAAAATGTGTGTCTTACCTGACAGTTTGTGTGTGTGTGTGTGTATGTGTGTGTGTGTATGTGCGTGTGTGTATGTGCATGTGTGTGTGTGTGTGTGTGTGTGTATGTGTGTATGTGCGTATGTGTGTGTGTGTGTGTTTGTGTGCGTGCGTGTGCCTTTACAGGTCAAGTCCTGTAATGAAAGCCTGTAGGGCTTAATTTCTCAGCGAGGCTGTGTTGTCATGCCCTCCAGTGCACCCACCGTAATGGAATCGCTTACGGGCAACACCGGCAGAGAGGAGGCAGCGAGAATAAGGCTCAAACGCATCAAAAGGAGCGAGTCAGGCTGATGCAGTGAAAAAAAAAAAACCAAACCAACCAACAAACAAAAAAATAAAATAAAGATAAAATAAATAAACAGAGCGTTTATTTGTGAATAGATTCTTCCTGTCTATTCTCCTCTGTTTTGACTTTCACTGATCCAGACAGTAAAAGCAGTTTTCCTTTGCAAATACTTTCTTGGCTCTTGCACTGTAGATCTCCCGTTCCCTGCAGAGTATAGAGGTATTCAAGCTGCGAACATGTATAAAGGCAGCAAGGGGAAATAGTGACAAGCACTTTAGACTACACTGCATGTTCTAGTAGACCTCTTCTCAATCTCCACTCCCCAAACCCACCTTATAACCCCCCTGCTGGTATTAGCTGGGGCTGCATGAGGAGCTCTTGGTGATCGCAATCAAGGGGAGACAGCAGGGGTCCAGCCGTGATCTCTGTGTGACATCTATCCCCCCCCTCCTGTGAATCGCCTACAGCTTCCCTCCTTTCCATGCTTACATCCAGCCAGGTCTCCTCCTTTCCATCCTTATATCCAGCCAGGCCTAAAACCTACAGTAGTAACAGCCGCACAGCAGGTGACTAGGCACCATCTGAGTGAGAGACTCCGACATCGAACACTGACTCATCCAAAAGAGCTGTTAAAAGGCTGAAGAGGAACTCGTTCGTACCTGAAGCATTCTCACTCAAACACCTCCCAACCTCCCCCACTACTCATACTTTGAATTATTCTCAGTCAAACACCCCTCCCACACACACACACACACACACACACACACACTGGCACATAAGGGTGGAGACTTGGGGACCTCGGAATTACCCAGCCATTGGTGGGTGGAGTGGAACGCCCCCCCACCCCCACCCCCACACACACACACACACACGCACACACACACACACACCGCTCCATCACTGGCACCCGAGGGTGGAGACTTGGGACCTCAGAATCACCCAGCCAGTGGTGGGTGGAGTGGCACGGTGCTCAGCTGGAGGCTTCTGAGGTCCCCACGTCCCCCACCAGCTGGTGCTTGATGAGACCCAGCCCCCCCCCCTGAGCCGAGGCCCGGCCACCCCCCTAACGGCTGGGTGGTAACGGCTGGGCGCAGTGGGGACTCATCGATGGCTCTCAGTGTGGGGTGGCATGGGCCCAGCTCCTGCAATTACTTAGCAAGGGCAGCTAGACCCCTACCCCCCCCAGTGGAGACGTGCGTGGTGGGGAAGAGTAGAGTACATCAAACAGCCGGTGTTCTATCATTCTATCCTACATATCATTTTATCCTACAAACACCCACGGCACATGCGCGCGCATGAGCAGATCACGATACTCCATTTCCCGCCATTTAAACATCATTTTGTCCTACATCAGCTGTTACTAAAACTTTGCAGAGCAAGCGGGGTAGATTAATGACGTAAATTCAATATTAACCACACAATGTAATATAATTCTGATTTAAAAAAGTGAGCGAGTCTTGAAATACAAAAAATACCTTCCCTAAACAGTTTAACTTTTCAACTTTTCATTTCGCAAATCAGCTGATGTGGTTCCCTCGTATAGAAAACGGCAAACTGGTGGCGTGGTGGGTATACTACCTGCGTATCACGTAGACTAAATTGCTGGTAAACTTGAATTTTCATGACGTCCTGCATTCGTGTGTTGGCTAAAATAATACTCGGAAGTCTACATTATCCTTAAATGTTGGGTAGGTAGCCTATCCTAAAACATGTTATGGTAAAGACGTGTCTGATTGTGTCATTCCTCCTACCGTAGGATGCTTTGACAATGTAGGACAATCTGACAGATTATGTCTGTCGAGACATCCTACCGTAGGATTTTCTGACAATGTAGGACAGAATGACAGAACACCGGGACACTAGAGGGGCATGTTTTACACGCAGCCCAGGTAGTGGGTTCACAGTCGGGCAAGAGTGTTGGTACGTGTTTCCACGGCAACAACAAAAGAATTCCACTCGTCTTTCATTTTTTAGAGAGATGTACTACTACTGTATGACAGAGTCTCCCAGAGGACTGGACACACAGACACACACACACACACACTGACTGGATCGACCTTCAGCCACCTTTGAAGTACACTGCCTCAAAAATGTCAGACCTGGTGGAGTTTAAAAGTGCTTTGTACCATATGGTACAAAACTTAGGCACTGGATTTTTGCTCTTTTTCTTGGCCCAGGGCATGTCAGAAGGATAAAAAAATATGTATTTTGGAAACCATGATGCCCTGAATAACTCCACTGAAAATAAACATCTTTTGACAGCCTCTCAGTTCAGCATTCAGTACCACCCCTGAGGACTCTGACAGACTCTGTTCTGACTCCTGGTCTCCCAGTAGCTGGCAATGGAAGCAGACTTACTCAAAATGTACTTCATGACCTTGCCTACTGCACTTGCCTACTTTACCCAGCCTTTTATGATGCTACCGTCTCCCCCCTCACAAACCTCAGACTCGGCATCGTATCAGAGACTTTATTTTTTCGAGCCTACTAAATCCAGAGTCAAACCATGATAACCACTGATCCCATCTACCCTGATCCCTGGTGTTGACCTGGAGGCCGACAACACAGACCCATGTGATAATAAAACCTCTTTAAGCCCTGTCCAGTTTAGCATATGGCATGAGCAGCCTCTCTAACAGCATGGCGAGATCTGAAGCGTCCTTCTGTGTTGCAGTGTTGCGAATCAGCACATTGCTAATGATGTTTGTAGCTCGGCTCCAGGGGGCTAACTGAGTTATGGGCATCGGTAGCAGAACTAGCAGCTCCGTAAAAGAGTTAGAAAACTTGCAGGATGGATGGCATATGGTGTTATAGTTTTTGGTTTCGTTGTTTTTTAATGGTCCCTGTTACCCTGTATCTACATCATGAAGTACAGTGTAACCATTGTGTGCAACAACATGTAATTTGTACTTACACTGTACCTTTGGTTTGGAATAAGTGTTGGGTTAGTGTTAGGTATGTTCAGTGTAACATGTTGTTGCATGTAGATACACTGTAAAGCACCATTTTTAACAGTATTGTGCTAATAATGTAATAGACTTACTTCCTGGTAATTAAATGCAATACAACATGTGGATTCCTGTGATGATCATTGTTTACCATGTCTCCTGACCTGTGTCATATAGAGTAGGCTTCATAGGGATTCCCTTATTTGCAGACTTCATAAACTGCCCTTTGGTCTTCCTGTTCTGAAATGTACCTTTTGATTTAACATTTCCCAAGCAGAATTTCCATCCCAGCTGTTAACCTCTCATCTCTGTGTTCGGGTCAGGTGAAGGAAGTGATTGCAAACAATCAGTGTGAGACTTAATGATGTTTCTTTCACTTTTATGGACTCTGACATGTGGTCACTCGCACACCCACATACACACAACACACATCCAGATATTTACTAAGAAGAGGTGCTTTTGATGTACTGTAGGCTGTGTATGTGTGTGTATGTCTGTATGTGTGCATGTGTGTGTGTCTGGGTCTGTGTGTATATGTGGTGATTGCAACGTGAGACTTAATGATGTTTCTTTTACTCTTGTGGACTCTGCCATGTGGTCACTCCTACGCCCACATACACAGATACGAACACGCACGCATCCAAACATTTACTGAGAGGAGGTGCTTTTGATGTAGCGTGGTGTGTATGTGCGTGTATGTCTGTGTGTGTATGTGTGTGTGTGTGTGTGTGTGTGTATGTGTGTGTGTGTGGGTCTGTGTGTGTTTGTGTCCATGCATTGACCCCTTAAAAAGCTGTGGTCATGTTTCTTCTTGATCTAACAGGCTGAGGGATCAGAGAGAGTCTGGGGGGACTGTCTGCTGCTGCTTCCCTGCCAGGATTTGCAGCTTGTTTGTGGTGCTTGTCTGTACTGTAGGTGTGTGGAAGGGCTGGTTCAGCAGCCAGGGATGGGATGGGATGGGCTGTCTCATCTCACCGCTAACTCCCCCCTACAGAGCCCAAGCACCTGGTGATAAACAGAACAGTTCATTAGCATGCTAACCCCCGCCATTATCCAGACGTACTGTAGGACTTGCCTCATTATCCTGTTGTACCCATTATTTCTGTTTGGTACACTACTGAGCCTCGTTCATTGGGGCTTTGTTTGTTGGTCTGTGGTGAATGTGGGGTCTGTGTGTGTGTGTGTGTGTGTGTGTGTGTGTGTGTGTGTGTGTGTGTGTGTGTGTGTGGTGTGTGTGGTCGGTTGAGCATGAACCCGGTCTCGCAACATGATTGCATGTCAGTGTGTTTAAAGGTCACCAGGCATTAGAAGTGGATCACTGGACCTAACAGGCATCCCTGAAGACGCAGCGGCGAAAGCTTTTGTTTCGGAGCCCAGCGGTGGAACCACCGTCAAAACAGGCGGCCCACAAGGCAGTTAGTAAAAGCACCCTGTGGTGTGATGTGAAGGCTGCGACTAAGCAACTTTGTGGCTCTGTGACCGCGTCGTTGACTTGAGTAATTACAGGTGCCATTTTACTCTTGCCAAATTCGGAGAAAGGCCCCTCTCTTAAAACTGTAAACAGTTTTGTAACACTGTAATATTTGCCCTTTAAATAAACATGCTTTGAAGAATTTTGGACACACACAATAAGCCACACTTTAGCGCCAAGTCCAGGTGTTATTTCACTGGCACCTGTGTCTAAAAAGAGGTATTTGTGGTATTATGCACAAACCAATCCCATTTCAGAACAATCACACATATCCAAAACTGCACCCCAAAGCCACTACAGAAGCACACAGTGACATGGTTTTCCCTCTGAAACATTTGCATCCACAGGAGTGGGGGAAAGTTGTAAGTTTCAGGAAGAAAAACAGGTAGTGAAGATGTACACAGAGAGACTGATTGTCGTACGTTGTTGTCAGTAAAGAAACTGAGGAAGAGAGCACATCTGGCTTTGTGCTGAGATGTGCCTGCAGATGTACTCCAGATGGCAGGTTTGATATATGCATGGGCAGATTTACAGCAGGCATGCCCACAGCACTAGTTTGGCTCATCTTGGCCACATTAAAAAGCAAATGTATATTTTCCTGTCTTTTTCCTATCTTTTTATGTATTATCACTTCTCTCCATACACCAGCAGGCATGCCCACAGCACTAGTTTGGCTCATCTAGGCCGCATTAAAAAGCCAAAGTGTATTTTACTAATCTTTGCATGCATTATCACTTCCCTCCAAACACCTGCTACTTCACTGATTTTGTTTGTTATAGTCACCCTAACAGCTCTTATTTTGTGTATATATTGTAATATCTTGTTTTCAAATAAGTGTAGAATTAGTACTCAACCGTATATTTCTGTAAATAATTACAGGTTTGTATTATCTGTCTGTGTAGAATAAGGGCTCTTCAGTATCTCTCTGTTTATAAGCAGACCACTAATATCTGTTTGTGTAGAACTGAAGCTCTAGTCTCTGTTGTCTACTTGTCTGTTTGTTTGCACTCTGCTTGCTGTACAGCGCATCAGGTACATCTGCCCCTCAGTGTGTTCTTCAGGCAAACCTTAACAACATTCTAGAATCCTCCACAGCTTGCATCTGGGGGACGAGCCGTGCTCTACAACACGTACCAGAGAACACAACACAGAACACAGCAATGTTACCTCTGATTAACTGCTCACACCTCATTAAGGTGATCGAAGCCATTACAATTACATGGCCGATGATGAATGGGCCCTCTTGGGTATGCAAGGACGGTAGTTAAACATGCAGTCCTGAGGTTTCCTTACATTAGGACTGGGCTGCCTTGTTGTGGAGAGCTGGAGTAGTTTATTGGTAGGTCCAGATTATGAACTGAAGCACCCCTGGGCAGAAAATATTGTCCTGTGCCCCATGTCACCTAAAACTAATGTGTACAGCTTGTAAAAACCATTCTCTTCCGAGACTGCTTCCCTTCCTAACAAAACTAACAATCACTAAACCAACTCTCTCTTACTCTGTCCCCATGTGGGGAATATGTGTGTCTGTAGTGTCCCTGCTCCAGGAAACTTATTTAGGCACATGCATCTCCCTGTAAGTACAAAGGTAGTCTGCTTACTCTGTGTACACCTCTGTCAGCTTATGTCCTCCTTTTTGTAAGTCGCTTTGGATAAAAGCGTCTGCCAAATGTAATGTAATGTAATGTGGGATATACAATTTCAATGCAATTGCAGGGCTGCTATACACTATCACACTTTTGGGAAGGTCTGCTTTGGAACTGCATGTTGGTATACAGTACAAGGTGTGTTCACACTGAAGTATTCGATCTACTGAGCTAATTGCCTACAGTACACATGTTTGTACTTTTAGGGCTGCTGCCCAGCCTGGCCGGGGCCCAGTTGGCCTGTTCAGTCATTGGCCCTGTTTATTGGCATGCCTCTGTGAGCCGGTTACACCAGCATTTTACTATTGTGTCTGCGCGTCCAGGTGAAAATGCCTTGAGTGATTGCGGAGTGGTGGTTGAATCCACAATAAGGTGGTAAAAGCGCCGTCAAGCCTCCTTGAATTGTTGATTATATTGGTGTAATTGCCGTCGACACCTCACATATTGATGTAGAAACTTAGCTGGGATATCAATCTCTTATATTGGTCATTTTTAAAATTACAAGACTGACCATAACCCATAAATTTCTCTCCCCCTCCCCCCCCCTCTCTCTGTTTCTCTCTCCCTCTCTCTCTCTCCTTTTCTCCCTCCCTCTCTCTTTCTCTCTCTCTCTCTCTCCTTTCCTT
>CM059266.1:8836415-8853915 GCA_030347295.1 Setipinna tenuifilis
CAGACAGACAGACAGACAGACACACACACACACATACACACACACACACACACACACACACACACACACAGGCACTTTGGGACGTGAGGCCATGTTTTGAGCTGTCACAATGCAGAGCCTCAATATTCTGTTTGTGTAAAAGTATGTGTAAAAAAATTGCTTTGCAAAGTACTAAAAAAACTTTGTCATGGCAATAAAGCATGCTTTGAACTTAAATTTGAGAGAGAGAGCAAGCGAGCGAGAGAGAGTGAGAGAGAGCGAGCGAGAGAGAGAGAGAATGGGTGAGAGAGAGAGAGAGCGAGAGAGAGAGAGCGAGAGAGTGAGAGAGAAAGTAAGAGAGTCAGCGCGAGGGATGGTGCTTCAGTTTTCTTCACCTCTTCGTTCCCTCTTGTGCCTCATTACCTCTTTCTTTCTTTTCCCTCTTTCTGTAGTTACTGGGCTACTTCTCGTTCTCTCCATCCCCATTGCTCCCATTTCGGTTTCTAATTTCCTCCTCTTGTCAATCCGCAATCCAGATTTATATCGTAATTTAGCCCTAGAGGAGGGCGGCTGGAGTCAATAGCACAGATGTGAAGTTTAACATTTTTCTCACCTTCAGAGATACTATTGCCAATTAGAACTGTGTGTTTACTGCCTCTGTGTGTGTGTGTGTGTGTGTGTGTGTGTGTGTGTGTGTGTGTGTGTGTGTTACCCTGGATGAGGGTTATTGGAGTGAGTGTGTGTGTGTTACCCTGGATGAGGGTTATTGGAGCGTGTGTGTGTGTGTGTGTGTGTGTGTGTGTGTGTGTGTGTGTGTATTACCCTTAGATGAGGGCTTTTGGAGTCAATACTGTAATTTATCGTCTCTGAGGTACACTTGCCAAAATGTAGTGTGCCATTGCAAGGATTGTGTGTGTGTGTGTGTGTGTGTGTGTGTGTGTGTGTGTGTGTGTGTTAGCACATCTGTGTGTATCTCCTACGTGTGTGTGTGAAAGTATGTGTGTGGGGTGTCTGTGTGTGTAGTTGTGTATGTGCATGATTCTGTGATGGGGGGGGTATATTTGGATGCATGGGGGATATTTGGGAGTGGATGTGTTTATAACAGAGTCTGTTTGTGTGTGCCTGTGTGGAATATTACACTGGGCACTTTAAAAGCCGTTTTGGGACTCACAGATGTACTCAAACAGGCATTTCAGTGTTTGCCCATCTGTGCCACCTCCTTTGCCTCTGCAAAACCTGTCAACAGAGTTTTATGGTTTGTGTGTGTGTGTGTGGTGTGTGTGTGTGTGTGTGTGAGAGAGTGTGAGTGTGTGTGTGTTGAGGGGTGTTACCCTAACTCACTTGAAAAGTTCTTCCTAATCATTTAGAGCCATTGGTGTGTTGCAGCTGAATCTGTGAAAAGACAAACTGTGTGCAGAGTTTCTTATATGTAATAACCATGTAGTTACAATGTTGTTACAAAACCAGGGTATGTTTAGAATGTAACATAATCCGAACAAACATCCAACACATTTAATTGGTTAACAAATTAACCAACTGTGCACCATCAGCAGTTTTTTTTGTTTATTTATACCACGGTCAGGCTCGATTTTTAATTTACATAAATAATTTGTTAGTGACAAAAATGAATAATGAAATACTGTCCAAAGAACTGTGTCATGGTCTGTGTTGCTGTTTAAGTTACTGCCATGGTTGCAGTGCTATTTATAACTACATTACATTACTAATTTACCTGTGGACCCTCTACATTATTTATAGAGGGTCTACAAGTATTTTGTGTATTGTCTGTCATTTTGTACAGAGGGTCTGGCTGCACTTTCATTGACATGGTTGTCTCAAGCAGCATCTTGCCTGACCAATCAGCGAACAATTTCTTCCTGGAGGTGTAGACTCTGCTGAAGTTTAAAATGCTCCCTCTGTTCGCTGGTCAGGCAAGATGTTGCCTGAGACAACCATGTCAATGAAACCACAGCCAGACCCTCTGTACAAAATGAGTGAAGTATGAGGGGCTGGTTTACCAGGCCACTACATTATAGCATTAAATGAAAGTTCCAATAAGCTACGTGATAAAGTGATTTCTGTCTGATCTAATGGGCTGAATCTGCAGCTTAGTGTCCAGTGTTCAGTGGCCATTTCCAGATCCTCTTACTGTCCATGTCTATTGTCCATGTTTCTATTCAGATCACGGCCCTCCACAGAATTGCAAATCATGCTGACATCCAACTGTAGCCACACACCTAATCATTTTCAAAAAGCTACAGTATAATGAACTGATATGGTTATTTTTTTTATCATTCCTTCAGTAGAACATGAATGATTTTCACCACTAACACATTTTAGCTCTTGTTAGCAAAGCCCATTCCGGGAACATCCATTTAACCAAATGAAAGGCTTTTATTCAGCACGTGTACCTATGGAGATGTAAAAGTAAGTCAACATCCCATAATAACGTCTTTCACTGGTGAGGTGTGTCACCAGGCTTTTAGCTCAACGTTTGTGGCCGTGAGTCATGCTGATTAAGCTGAAATAATGTCTGTGTTGTCTAGTGCTGGCTCTAACAGGTAGAATAAGTGTTTTTAAGTGTCTGGCTGTCTGTCTCTGACTCTGTCTCTGTCTGTGTATGTGTAAGTAGTGTCGGATAAGATGCACAATCATGTTGCAAGGGTTAAAATAATGTCTGTGTTGTGTAGCTGACTGCCCCTGTGTGTGTGTGTGTGTGTGTGTTTCAATGAGCAGCATGATGATCATGTTGTAAAGCTGAAATCTGTGTCTGTGTCTGTGTTGTGCAAAACTGACTCTGTGTGCGTGTGTGTGTGTGTGTGTGTGTTTCAGTGATCAGCATGACCATGTTGTAAGGGTTGAAATAGTCTCTCAGTTGTGTACAGCAGCTTTCCAGGGAAGAGAGAGCGAGAGGGAATAATCTTCTTATGATCCACTGTGATAACAGTAATTGTGTGTGTGTGTGTGTGTGTGTGTGTGTGTGTGTGTGTGTGGAAAAGAAAAAGAAAAGTGGAGCATTTTTGGATTGTCAGAAAAAAACTTTTTCAAACATTTCTGTTTCTGTTTGTGTGTGTGTGTATGTGTGTGTGTGTGTGTGTAAAGAAAAGTGGAGGGTTTTGGGACTGTCACAAAAACCCATTTTCAAACATTTATATTTCTGTGTGTGTGTGTGTGTGTGTGTGTGTATGTTGCAAAGAAGACCTGGTGGCAAAAAGAGAGTCTTGCGATAAAATGGCTCCTAATTGCTGCAGTGAGTGTTGGGGTGTAGGGAGACAGGCCTCTCACCATCTTCTGAGTGCCTCACAAGATGGGTGCAGAGTGTGTGTGTGTGTGTGTGTGTGTGTGTGTGTGTGTGTGTGTGTATGTACAGTATGTGTGTGTATGTGTGTGTGAGTGTGTGAGTGTGTGTGTGTGTGTGTGTCTGTCTGTCTGTGTGTATCTGTCTGTCTGCCTGTGTCTTGTTGTTGTTGTGCACAAATGTCCTGTAAATGCCAAATAATATTACAGCGACAGCAACAATGTCCACCAATTGTCATGTGGTCATGTTTTCATTACATTTACCAGATGTTTGCGAAGGCCTTCTTGTGTATTTGGGCAGATAGCTTCCGCTGATTCACTTTGAGAGCTGTATTGCAGGCACAAACATTTCCTGGGAGAGATTAATAAAGTCAGTGTAGACTTGAAGGCTGCAGACATCAGGGCTGAAACAGGCTCTGAAGATATAACAGCTCTTCAAATCAGTTGGGAGGGAAGGCAGCAAGGTTTAAAAATTATGATGCCAGTACATTTGGTCATTCTGTGAATGAGTACAGGCATGCGAAATAATGCAACTGCAAATTGTTACACTAATAATAATAATAATAATAATAATAATAATAATAATAAAAAAAAAAAAACTGTATTTGTATAGCAGAATTCATACAAGATGTAGCTCAAAGTGCGATATGGTCATATGTATACAGCTATGTGCTGTCAGTATAGATTCCCTGTGCAGTACATGCCAAACGATATACACATGGAAAATTACAAATTGTACAGTGTGAAAATATACACACACTGGCAGTGTCCCTGGCCTGGGTGAGGTCACCAAACTCTAAAGACAATACATCCTGTAGACAAAGTTCAAGCAATCACAGTTTCAACAAAATTTTGCAAAATACTGATCATGCAAATGAGTTGCTTCATTTCTCCACCATCCATCACTGAAATAAGGACAGCAAAGGCATCAAAGGCCTGCTTCTGCTAATGTCCTGTCCAGTGCACTCAAAAACTAGGCTAATACTTAACACTATAAATCACTGGCAAATCATTAAACACTGACACATGGCAGCATAGGTAAAGATATTGCCCGTGGTACCCGTTTTATGCATATCCACACACAAAAATAGACGTGATGTGACACCGCTAACAGGACTAAACAGATTCACACCTGCCTATCACAGGCCCGGTGGATGGGCTCCCCTAAGGGCCGCAGTCCTGCCTGAGGTTTCTTCTTTTACTTACGTAATCCACATGCAAAACTATTGTTATTATTATTATTATTATTATTATTATTATTATTATCATTATTATCATTATTATTATTATTATCCAAAGTGCTCAGTGTTAGATGAGTGTACACAAATGCCTGCAGTGCATGTTTGGGGTTTGAGCAATGGCTGGTGTTTGAGTAGCACAAACTAATTAGGAGCATTTATGACTGAAATGTAGCATGTGTAGCACCTGTCTACAGCAGGTGAAGGGATTATATACAACTATATCATTATGGCACTTTAATCAGACATCACTATGGCTTCTGTCTTGAATGTGCAGAGTTAAAGGGGTCCTTCCGTCAAAAAACACTTTTAGTAGCTCTATTTACAATGTGGTGGGTCACAACAAGCAGTATATGCACGCAGCATTCCAAGACGTGAAATTCGACCCTTATGGTTTTACTGGTCATTGAAGGGTCGAGCTAACCAAAACGAGCGGATCAGAGCATGCGAAACCTATCTACGTCACTAGGTCGTAAGCCCCGCCCAGAGCCATGTATGGCAAGCCCACATCCCAAAGGATTGGTTGACAGAAGCTAGGTGAGCGAAAGACAGCGAATTTGTCCAATCAGAGGTGCCTTATTGACACGTCATGGATATTCACGAGGGACACCGGAAAAACCAGTCGTTCATCCACTAGACCTGTTATAGCTTACATAAAACAGCGTCAAACAAGAGATCTAGGACATAATTTTTCACAGAAATGACGCACAATGCATTCAACCATAGTGGCGACACAGAAATATGAATAAAAATAACGCTGGAAGTTCCCCTTTAAGAATGTCTCTGCTGGTGAGCTAACAAAAATTTAGGCTGTCTGCTCTTGTGGCCTTGGGCATAAGATGATGTTAACAGCTTAGGGGTAGATTTCTGTCCTCATTAGGGTTTGCTGTGCTTGCACTCTTAGCACAGATCACATGGCAAAGTGCCCAGTGCTGTGGCATCTCTATGGGATGACCATGACGCATCCTTTGCCCCACACCAAACCTGCAGTACACTGATGTGGTGGAAGAGGCAAACTAATTGCATGAAATGCAAGCAGGCAAGGTGAATCTGATTACCTTAATTAACATACGCCTAAAGAAAAATGCTTGAGTTCGGAAGGTGATATTGGTAATGTTGATGAGAAGTAATGGACTGACTAATAACGGACTGACGGAGAGGCAACACTGGATGCGTTTTACGGATGCTTTAAGTCAGAGAGACGTATCTGCCGTAACAGCTAGGTTCCACTATAATCAGTAGAATTGGCTATTGCGACAGTGCTACACACAGATGCAGCAAAGCTGTAGAAATAGACTAGTGTTCTATTTTTTATTTTATTTTTTGCTGGTACATGCTCTCTTTTTATATAAACATTTTTGTGTGAAGATGTTTTGAAGTGAAGTGCATTGTATTTCAGTATGTAGGCTATGTGTGCAGGCTAATCAAAGAAATGCAGTCTAAAGACCTGTTACCATGGCGATACAGCGGTGGTTTATTATCTAGCCTAAGAAATTACGAAACAGGCTGTTGTATGGAGGTGGATAACTTGAAACTGATACTTGAAGTTGAACAAAATAAACTTTTATATGAGCAATATATGACAATATGAGAAGAACCTCAGTGTCCCGGAAAACGACAAATCTGAATTGAAGTTGTTCTGTTTTTGATTGAATGCTGTACACAGCCAGTGCCTGTCAAAAGGAAAAAAAATATGATTCTAGAACGTGATACGGACATAATGTATCCTGTTTAGCCCTGCCGTGAGTGTTGTAAAGATGTCATGTCTTTAAGGGGATGAATCTGTTGTTCAGTCACTGCTCCACCTGACCATATGGATGAGCCAGGTCTGTTAGCAAGTGTGTGTGTGTGTGTGTGTGTGTGTGTGTGTGTGTGTGTGTGTGTGCGCTTCTTGTTCCATCATATCTGTTAATGTGTTGTGAGGCTGACGTGAGACATGTTGAGTACACTCTCAATGTATGTGTGTATTTGTGTGTGTGTGTGTGTGTGTCTGTGTGTGTGTGTCTGTGTGTGTGTGTGTGTGTGCTTCTTGTTCCATCATATCTGTTAATGTGTTGTGAGGCTGACGTGAAACATGTTGAGCACACTCTCAATGTATGTGTGTGCGTATTTGTGTGTGTGTGTGTGTGTCTGTGTGTGTGTGCGCTTCTTGTTCCATCATACCCGTTATTGTGTTGTGAGACTGATATGAAGCATCAATGTGTGTGTGTATTTGTGTGTCTGCACTCTAATGCGTGATTTGTTCTGTCATTTCTAACACACACATCTCGACAGCAGACAGGACAGGTGCGGCAGCACCAGACAGATGACGCAGGAGAATGTTTGCCGTTTGCCTTTGCTTACTAAACTCCTTTTTCAAAGGAGAAGTGCAGAGCCTGTGCTTTGCAAGGTTTTATAACCACCGTAGTCTCCCCCGAGCAGTCATCTACCATAAACTAATAGTAGCATTAATTTCACTGTGGACATAACCCAATCCACCATAATGGGAGATAAAAGCCAGTGATTTGTGCCTAAGTTCTGAGAGAGCTGAACATTATGCAGTTTAGTGCAGTTTGTCTTAGACTCACTCTGCCAAAATGTCTCCTGACACAACAAAATATATACATACACTCTATCTCTCTCTCTTGCTCTCTCTCTCTCTCTCTCTCTCCCTCCCTCCCCCTCTCTCTCTTTCTCTGTCTGTCTGTCTGTCTTTCTGTCTCTATTTGTACGTCTGTTTGTCTTTCTGTCTGTATTTGTATGTCTGTGTCCATATCTCCCTTTCTTACTCACCCTCCATCCCTCCTTCTTCCATCCCTTCCTCCCTCCCTCTCTCCCTCCCTCCCTCCCTCCCTCCCTCTCTTCCTCCCTCCCTCCCTCTCTTCCTCCCTCTGTCCCTCCCTCCCTCCCTCCCTCTCTTCCTCCCTCCCTCCCTCTCTTCCTCCCTCTGTCCCTCCTTCCCTCCCTCACTCTGTCTCCGGTCCTCTTCCCTGCCCTCTTCCTGTTGACACTGTCTGATGAGCAATGAGCAGAGATGTGCGGAGAGAAATCTGCTCTCATTAGTACACTCAGCCTTGAGTTCTTATTAAGCATGGTACCCACCTCATTGGTACCCGCCAGGCAGGCAGGCAGCCAGAACATCAGCCGCCGGCTCCCTGCTCATAATCAGCATGGCCGACAGGGTCACGTGTGGAGGGCAGGGTGTGTGTGTGTATATGTCTGCGATCAGCAGTCGGGCGGGTGTACTGTAGCATACATACACGCACACACACACATGCACACACACACACACACACAGGCACACACACACATACACACACACACAGGCGGACACACACACACACACACGCACACGCACACACACACACACACGCGTGTGCCAATATCCGACTCGCCCAACATCAACATGTTGTTATTGTTGTTCTCAGTGTTAATGTTGTTGTTAATGTTGTTATGTAGTCTGGAGGAGGAAGGGTTGCCCTGCCTCACAGAGCCTGCTCTTCTCAGTGTTCTGGGTGTGTGTGTGTGTGTGTGTGTGGCTGTTTACTTCCTCCCTTGTGTGTGTGTGTGTGTGTGAGAGTGACATGCCTGAGCGGGTGTGAGAAGGGAGCGAGCTGTGTGTGGAGTGGCTCTCATAAAGAGAGGAGCCACCAGGGAGCCATTAACAGGGTCACACAGCGCTGTGGGGGAGTCGGGGCCATCATTTCCGTCTCTGTCACAAGTTTGTGTGTGAATGAGGTTTGGCAGTAATGAGAAACTCTGTGAAAGGAGTGGATGGGTGGATGGCAGGGGTGGGTGGATGGATGCAAGGGGTGGATGGGTGGTGGTGTTATCGGTTCCTTCTTACACAGCCCCATCATTTTTTTTATGCTGTGTTCATCATTCGCATGTAATGGATCAGACGTACCGCAGTCTGCCATTGTACCCGCGAATTGTACGAGCAAACAAACAACCATCTCTCTTTTTGTCTCCCACCTCAATTAGGTCTCGCTTGTTCTTCGCAGACTACATGCACAGTCTCTGGTGATAGGAGGGAAAAATAATACATAATTAAAATAGCCCAGAAATACATTCATGGCTTAATTATTGTGCCTCATTCTAGTTTATCATGTGTACACCAATTTAGACTATCTTTTTTTTTCTTTCTTTCTTTCCAAACCAGTAACTGCAGAACGAAGTTATTAAAAAATGTAGTTTGTCTTTGTTCTGTTTCAGTGAAAAGTAAGTCTGTGCTGGCTTTTGAAGATTTATAATAATGCTCTAAATAAAATACAATATTTTTGTCTTTCTGTTTAAAAAAAAAAACGACTGCTGTATTTGGGTAGGACAGATAAATAATTAAAAGAGTGTTCCTATTTTCCTCTTTTTATGTAAAACACACAAACCTGCCTTTGTGTATAAAATGAGCTATAAAGAAAAGCCATATAAAAAGTATTTTGCCTTTCCGTGTCTTGTTCCAGGGCACTGAAATACCTTGTTTTTTTGTCTTTGTTAAGAGCCAGTGTTTAGCAACACACAAGATATCTTAAATATAGGTAGTGGTGTCTATGCCTCACCAATAAGGCATAAACAGTCTGCCACAATGACATACTGAAAGGTGTTTGTTCCATAGACTGTGTATTATGAATATATATCTTATATACAGTCAATGGTCTGTTCCTTATGAAGCACCACATCTGTGCAGAACAATTTTCCACCTCTTACTCAGCCAGGGCTAAGTCAAAGTAATACATGTCTATGAATAAGTATTAAAGATATGTATGGAAAGATTATTATCATTAAATATCCACCAGGGTATCAAACTGCACTATTGTGAAATAGTATTATAACAATGTAACAACTAAATAATTACATTGTAACTAATACACAGTGGGCATCAGTTCTAGGTCTAGGTCATCATTTGCTATTACACTGCTATGCAGTGTGACAACTCTATTCATCTTGTCTTTGCACAATGTGGTGTAGGTTTCATTTTTCAAATATATTTCCTTTATATATTACTAAAGTGTGAGGAAACGTTTTCACTCTTTCTTTCTTGGTCTTTGATTGTCCATAGCGAAGGATACCTGATTTCAAGCTCACTGTTTCTTTTTTTAAGGGAACAGTTCATGCTCCTTCCTATCTGTAATCACACTTAATGAAAATTGCACATATATTTTTAAATAACATGTAGTCCTATCGTTAATGCACACCGACACAGCAGCCAAAGCTGTGCCTAATTGGCTTTCTACACCATTTTGTCTCTCATTAGTATGTGTGCCCCTCTTACAGTGTCAGTCGGGTCAATTATTGCAAACAGTTGCTTTACAATTCCATCATCATGAGCTGCCATTGTGTCATCCGCTATCTATTTCAAGCTCTTCTTGTGCCTAAGTAACAGCAGAGAGTAGAGCTGCAGCATGATGATTATTGCGGTGAATGCCAAAATGAAAAAAAAAACTAAACAAAACAAAACAAAAAAACAGAAAGGCAGCAGAAGGAGAATGCAAGGTTGCATGGAAAGGCGCTAAAAATCAGAGATACATATCTTCCGGTTTGATTCGGACCACATTGCAATCCTACATGAACCCCCAGAGATCCACTGTGTGAAATTGCTTTGACATAAGATGATTTTGGAAGAGGTTGAAGTTTACATCATTATGGATGTATGTAACATATGGGTTCTTCGTAGTCTGTTTTGCTGTGAACAAAGAACCTTTAACCAGTCCAGAAATGTGAATTGTTTTTTTTTACAGAAATGGGCCCTAATATATTTCCAATTAATTTGCTTTTTAAAAGTCTCATTATTCATGTTTTAAGCGGAACATTTTTTATTAAGTGGATGATTATTCTGTACAAAATACTTTGTGGTGCAGACCATAAGGGTGACAAGAGACTGTTATAAACATGGCATGACACATGTCATGCACATTAGTAATAGCTATTTTTAAACCATTAAAAAAGCTTAAAGTAGGTCCACATTTCCTTGGTAGTATTACAAGGGCTATTGAGAGGCTGGCATTGAGAGGCACTGAGACCTTTGTAAGTGTACAGATCGTTTATTAAAAAGACTTTCTTTTACAGGTAGTACCTTGCGGTAGTTTCTGGTCACTGTTCGGAATTTTCTGTGGTGTTCTTCTTTTCCTTTGTCTGTCGTCTGTGGTCCTTCCCAGCTGCAGCCCCCCCACCCCCATTCCCCCCACACACCCCCAACCCCCACCTCCCACACCTCCACTCCCACCCCCCTCGACAGGCAGGAGATGTGGGGAGGCAGGAGAGGTGGGGGCTCCCAATGCCCTGCAGACAACTGCAAGTCATTTTCAATTTCATTCCTGGGCTATCTCAAAATGACCCTGTCCGCCTCTCTGCATACAGTGGGGCTCCAGGTGGGGGGGTTTAGGTTGGGGGCGGGGGGGTGGGTTGGGGGGGGGGGGGGGGTAGCCAAGTTTCTCTTTTTTTTCCCTTTGTCACTTGCAAGACAGACACACAGACTTTCTCTCTCTCTCTCTCTCTTTCTCTCTCTCTATCTCTCTCTCTTTCTGTCTTTTTCTCTCTTGCAGCACACAGACAGACAGACACACACACACACACACACACACACACACACACACACACACACACAGACAAACTCTCTCTCTCTCTCTGCCTCTCTCTTCTTTCACTTGTCTGTCATGGCTTCACTTTCTCTCTCTCCCACACACACACACACACACACGCACACACACACACACACACACACACTTAATCTACCTCTGTTTCTTTTTTCAGTCTACACACTACTTTTCTCTCTTGCTCTGTACCTTTCTCTCCTCTTCCCTCCCTGCAGCCGTCTGTCTAGCTCCCTCAGCCCCCCAGCTATCTGACCTCTAATGCTTCCTGACAATAAAGAGAGAGGTTTGTGTGTGTGTGTGTGTGTGTGTATGTGTGTGTGTGTGTGTGTGTGTGTCATTGTTGTGTGTGTCTGTGTGTGTGTGTGTGTTGTTGTGTGCGTGTGTGTTTATGTGTGTGTGTTTGTGTGTATGTGTGTGTGTGTGGTTGTGTATGTGTGTGTGTGTGTGTGTTTATGTGCGTTTAAGTGTGTGTGTGTGTGTGTGTGTGTGGCTGTTTACTTCCTCACTTATCTCATTCGGAGTTCTCCGAAGAGCCCTGGCTCTGTCATGGAGGCCCTCAGCAGTAGGAGCCCCTATTATTATTTTGGCACACCAGCACCGCGCCTCCTTACACAGCGACCCATTAGCGCCCGTATTACTTAGTCTAGGAGCAGTCAGGAGCAGTCAGGAGCAGTCAGAAGAGCATATGAGGGTGAGGCGTTTTTTAGTATCGAGGGTATGAGAGCTGCTGAGCCATGCAGAAGCCTTGGCCTTCCACCACTAGCGGGGATTACTCGACTCGCACAACACTATTAGGCGCTCTGTGGGTAAGGTTGACATCTTTTGGTGTTGACAGGAATTATAATTGAATTTCTAAGGGAGATGCTAAGGAAGAATCCCATGTCTATGTCTTTCTGAGATGTTTTTGTTTTACATTATGTTTGCTGGTTTGGTAATGCTGCAAAAGCACAACAACGTACTGTGTCAGTCAGGTTGAGCACACCTGCTGACAGGTGAAGCAGTCGGCCATGTTGATTTGAGAAGTGGTCACCTGTGTGGCAGGTGGGTCATGGGACAGTAGCAGAAACAGTACTGGTCATCAGGACGAGACGCACAAGCTGCCTTGCACTGGCATAAAATGATTTCAGTAAACCCCTGCTCTTACCTTAATGAAGGCAGAAGTACGCTAGACAGCAGGCTTGAAATATTAAAGATGGTGGTTTCATTAAAATAAAAAATCATAAATTCAAAATACAGGGTGGGCCAAAAGTACAGGGCACCTTTGAAATGGTTATATTTTGGATTATAAAAATGATATGGAGTGCCAAATATATATGTTGTAATGCTGACCTTCAGATGTTTTTGATACATAGGTTAATTTCTCTTGACACCACTCTGGAAGTGAATAAAAGACATATTTTATGTAAGGGTTGATTAAGAAAACCATTTTTTTTTTACAAAAACACAGCCAAGAACGTTCCCAATTATAAACCTGAATTAAAAACTATAAAGAGGTCATTAAACTGTGTCAATATAAACATTTCAAAGTTAAAGTTAAAGTTGTGAAATATAGGAAAACTGTTGATGATTAAAATTTATGGTCCCAATCATAAGCAGCACAGCACAGCGTAGCACAGTACAGCGTAGCACAGCACATTCAATCCTCCCTGAGCCTGTTAGATTCCTTGATAATACCACAGACCTTAAAACAAATTGCATATGTAGACAAAGAATACCTCACCAGCCAAAGATCCATCACGAATAGCATTTTTCACATGTTGGCATAGTTCAAATGGTGGCACAGACACATGCATTGGCTGCTTTCCATCTCTCCGTCCCAACATCCTTTACATTCTCTACAACACGTTTAAGGTCGACCCGTTTTTGTATGGCAATCAAAAAGGGGGCACTGACAGCAGTGAGGTAAGCACCTGATGTTGTTTTTTTCTTTTTGGGAAAAGAAAAGGAAGGAAGTGGAGCAAAAAAAGTAGTGATGGCCATTACAATTCTTCACCAGGAACTAGTTCTCATCATTCAGTTCACCAAAACAAATCATTCGTCAGTTTGTCAGTCTGTGTTTTTGTTCCTTCAGTTGAATGATGTGTCCAGTGCATGACTCAAAGAACCACACAGAAAAAAGAACTAAACTTGGGCATCATGAACGAACCTCTGATTGATTCTCTTTCACTTCTCCAAATACTTTCACAGTACCAAGAGTTTCTGGTATGGCAGTGCAGTAGCAGGATTTCGAGTGATTTCTACACAAAGCACATCATTTAACAAGAAAAGTTAACAATGGTCAGAAACTTCCTATCGTTCGTGAATTGTGATTACTGTGTATACTCTTGGTAACGGTTGCTATGCTTCATTGGTTAAATGGGCAGAAACATTTGAGATCACCTGAAGAATCTTTAAGGAGTAACTTACTAAATAGTTTTAAATCAATGCATGAAATTTGTTGAAGACAATGGCATATTATTGTCTGGCTCTCTCTGCCACGGCCACTGAACTAGAGTACTGAGTGACAGCAACAGTGCCTCATCTTCTCCCACAAGGACGGGATGACTGAACGAAAAGAGACCAGACAGCCAACTGAGGGCACCGGCATTCTTCATCTGTGTCTTAGCACTTGAGCAGCATACCCGACATTTCAAACTCACAATTGGGTTGCATGTGGCCGACAGTCCTGTGGTGTTGCTGATTGGGCTTTCAGGGGTTTAGCCCGTTATTTTCTCTATTAGAAATTGTAGCTTTTGGAAGTTGCCACTGGTAACCAAAGTTGTTCTGAATTACAGTCTTCACTACCATTAGTGTCTGTTGTGCTTGCTACCCTATAATCTGCTTTATGAACAATGTGACTGCAGAGTTAGTGAATGACTGGACTGCACAGTAGGATTTTTATTTTGTCAAGGTGGGCTTTCCACCTCTGTTAATGGAGGCATGCTTTTTCTGTGAATAACAGCATTTTATTTTAAGAGCTAGGTCGCTACACCAATCCAAACAGAAGCTGAACTGGTTCACTGATCTGATGTGAACTGATCTGTCTCTTCATCCTTCAGTTGGTGCACTTAACCCTTTTCCAGTGATGACACCTGTTCGTGTCATGCAGAGCTGTCTCAAAACAGTGAAAAAAAAAAATATATATACACATATATTTGCACTCATTTATCTAATGATGCCATCAATCATGGGAAAAAGTCATAATAGAGACTTCCTGCCTCGCTCTGTACTCGGCCTCCTACTATGCAGATATCTACCGATGTGGACATGTTTAAAAAAGCAAAGTATCGCTTACCCAGTATACTTCGACTACATATGCAATTTCATTAGGAATGCACGATGTTATGACCGTCACCAACACCAATTACTTGGAAGAAATATAGATGCGAAACCAATTAGTTTTGTAAGACACATGCACTGGCAGAGATCACCTGAAGGGGGCACAGGGGGTCATCACATAGTGAGTAGGCAGACTTATAGCCAGACTAATTGCATACGTCACGACCAGACATTACATTACCCCACCTTGGGTCCCCTGGTAAATAGGGTCTAGACCCGCCTTAGGAAGTACCTATGGTGTTATTGGTGTACAGTATTAAGGTATAATATTGATGTGCCTTCCATCATTGTATTTCTCTATACGCTAGACAAAGTAAAATAATCGGCCAGATTATGAGTTAGGAGGGCTACACATGCATCTGGTTTTATGTGGTTTTGTGCTTGAGTCCTTGTTATGACTAATCCCTGCCTGCTTTGCAGAAGTGCCTTGAGCTGCTGTTTGGTGTTAAGGGCACTATATAAATTAAATCTGAAAACTGAATTAAACAAAGAAATACTAAAAAAGGAAAACATAGACAGAAATGTTTGCTAAGGTCTTTCGTTCCTGATGAAGTATTGCTTTAATAACAGGGTAGTTGCAAGTGAAAAATGTGTGTATGTATATGTGTGGCAATGCACATGCGCATACAGTATGTATGCGTACACCAGTGGGCAATGTCCAGTAACACAGCCAGCAACGTTGCAGTGACTAATGCCTAAGCAAAGCTGTGGTCCCATTCGCACACCTCCCAGTGAAATAGAGTAGATGTTTACAGGGAGAGAACAAAGACCCCAGTAGCCCTAGAACTCTCCAGAAACATTCTGGTTCTTCTCTCCTTTGAGATGAGATAAGATGAGATAGACTTTTATTGTTGCTTAAGTAGAGAACTTTATCTTTTTGTATCCGAGAAACAGGAATAAACACAGAATGTGGATGCGCAATTTAAATCACATGCACACATATACTGCCACACTTTCTGTACACAAACTCATGAAATAATCATGAATACACAGAAAGACCATTTATCTCCTCCACCACTGCCCCCCACCCCACCCCACCCCAAAAGAGGCAGCTAAATAACATCGGTTAGTCACCAGTCTGCAACATCTTAGTATCCCCCTTTGCCTCTTGGCTTCATGGCCTCATGCTCACTCTTGTGTAAAAGAGAAGAAGATGAGACTGAGACCACAGAAGTGTAGCGGATGAGTGCGATACTTACAGTACCATTCCACTGATACCTGAGGTGATAGCCGGTGTAGACCGAATAAGAATTTTATGCTTGGTGAAGGTATTATGACCCTATCGGTTCTTTTTTTTTCTTTTTTTCAGCAGCGTATTATTTTTTTTTTCTTTTATGTATAAAATTATAACAGGATTAAATGTATATGCAAGACTAGTCAGCTGAAAATGATTAATGATGAGGCTGCAGCAACTTTTTAGCTAGTTGCCGACGTGTGCTTTTTAACGACATTTTATACAAAAGTGCTTAAATTTTTATATTTATGATCTCTACTTGGAATGTGTTTAAGAGGGCGTTCCTGGTGAATTTCGCATAAAAGATAAAAAAAAATCCAGAGTGATCGTTTTCATTTTTATCCCCATTATTAAGATTTCAGCTCTCCTGAAATGTTCACCATAAAACCAAGCAGAGAAAGCAGCACACACACACACACACACACACACACACACACACACACAATAATGTAGGCATAGTCACCCTGACAATATCCTCAGTGGCAGGGACGACTGGAAGAGTGCTGCAGGGAAAGTACAGCACTGTGTGTGTGTGTGTGTGTGTGTGTGTGTGTGTGTGTGTGGTAAACTCTAGGACATACATTCTTCATACATTATTTCTTAATTTCTTGAATTACATGATGACTTAATTATGACCACGTTTGCAGTGACTCAGATAGCCAGCAGGAACACACACGATCACCATGTCAACACACTGCCCAACGGACACACACACACACAAACACACACACACACACACACACACACACACACACACACACACACACACACACACACACACCACCATCCACCCCACACACACACACACACACACACACACACACACACACACACACACACAGGTCCGTTTAACACACCACACATTTGCATGTAGCCATTAATTACAGCCCAGGCATGAGTACACACTGATTGGGATTGCGGAGGGCAATTTGTATTATTTGGGGCTAATTTCTTGCCTTGCTGCTGCCGCTTGATGCTGATTGGGGGATACGCCTCCATTGGCACTCCATTTGTACCCCAATTTTAAAACCACTTGTTTGTTAGTTAGTGGTTATTTACATCAGAGAGAGAGAGAGATAGAAAGAGAGAGAGAGAGAGAGAGAGAGGGAGGGAGACAGAGACAGAGAGACAGGAGTCAAACAGTCAGTGAGAACGAGAGAGAGATGGAGAGACATGAGAAAAAGGAACACAGAGAGAGAAAGATAGACAGAGACAGAGAGAGATGAAGAGAAATGGAGAGAGAGAAAGAGAACGACAGACATAGAGAGAGACAGAGAGAAACAGAGAAAGACAGAAACAGAGGGAGTTAGAGCAAGAGAGAGATGAACAGACATGTAAGAAAAGAACAGACAGAGAGAAAGATAGACAGAGAGAGACAAAGAGAAAGGGGAAGGTAGCCTTGTGTTTATGTGTTGTAAGAAGTGGTGTGTGTGTGTGTTGTGTCTCATGTTTTTTTTTTAAGTGAGGGCTTAGCGTGGGCTCTGCTGGCTCTTGTATTTGTGCTGACCACATGTTGGGCTAGTCTGGGATCTGTCACATGTGAATGGAGAAATATTTCTTCCTATCTTCAGGCAACAGAGATGTCTATGCTTTATCTATGTGTGTCTGTGTGGAAGACTGTGGCTGTGTGTGTGTGTGTGTGTGTGTGTGTGTGTGTCTGTGTGTGTGTGTGTGTGTGTGTGTGTGTGTGTGTGTGTGTGTGTGTGTGTGTGTGTGTGTGGTCCTACTCCTAAGATTGCATATCTATTTCCATGTCTCTAATAGCCTGTGAGTGTGTGCATTGTTTATGTGTGAGTTTGTTTGCACACATGTGTGTTCCTGTTGCATAAATTGCTGTTTTTCAGTCTCTTTGTCAAAGATTTCAC
>CM059266.1:8858915-8881415 GCA_030347295.1 Setipinna tenuifilis
CCTACTGGGGTCGGTGTCGGTGCTGTGTCAGGTCCACCCCGCCTCTCTCTGCTCTGCTCTGCTGGGTCAAGTGGCGTACAGGGAGGTGAGGAGGACGCCGGAGAACCATCTGGCATCGGGTCAGACAGTGACACACACATACAGTACACACACACACACGCTTGCGCACACACGCACACACACACACACACACACACACGCAGGCATGCACACACACACACGCGTACGCACACGCACACACACAGGCACACACACACACCCTTACCCTCTCTCTCTCTGTCTCTCTCTCTCTATCTATATATCTATGTCTCTCTCTCTTTCTCTCTCTCTCTCTCATGCACACACAAGCATACACACACATGTCTGGAATTGGGTTGGACACTTACCCAGTCTCACGCACAAACACACATACACACACACACACACACACACACACACACACACACGCACACAAATCAGGTGCAACACGTTAAGCAGTGGTCCGGCGGCTCAGGCAGGCTGTTTTTTCCCCCTGAGAGGAACACGCGGTGTGCCTTAATTGCTTTATGGCGCCCCCTTGATGGAGCGATCGATCCGCTCTCATGAATACCCACAACGAGTCCCCCCCCCCCACCCCCACCCCCCCCACATCCCCCATCTGTCCACAGATGCTATTGAACCCCGTCTGCCTGCCATCGACTCTGCTCTGGGTATTGACTCGGGGGGGAGCCAGGAGGGAAAAAACAAACAGACCAAGACAGCGAGAAAAAGAGAAAGAGTATTAGAGAAAGAAAATAAACAAACAATAGAGACACACTTTTGAAAAAACTACGTTTTGTATCGAAGTGGTTGTTTTGACTGTTTGTTGTACATGTTGAATTTCTCGGCTAAGCTGAGGCAGAAGTTTCTTAAGAGTGGTTGATTCTCCAGAGCTCATTGGAGATTCATTAGGGCTAGTGGATGAGGAGGAGGAGGAGGAGGAGGAGGAGGAGGAGGATGACTTGTGTGATTCTTTCTCCCGAATGACTGATAATTAGCGTCGCAGGTCCTTGAGATTTAAACTGACACTCATTGATTGCAATGGAGACATTTAGTAATCCAATAATGCCATTCGGGTTGGTGGGGGTGCCAGGGGTGGAGGGGTGGGGGGATGGGGGGTGAGTGGACTCGGCAAAACACTGCTCTTATTTGATGGCACTGTCGGAGTGGTGCTAAAGCACGTAAGTGTTCGTCTGAGGAAATAAAGTGCAGTTGATCAAATAGTCAGCTCTGGCGCAGTGCAGAGTGCTGCGTGCTGTGTGCCGTGTAGTTAAAATATGAATAAATCTTTTAAAAGCCATTAACTGGCAATCTCCCAAAGCCTTTTGAAGATGTAGGATGCTATACGGTATGCATGATGACTTCATAATAAAAACGAATGCTGACAAAGACAAAGAGCTTTTGTATTTTCACTATTTTGACAGTCTTTGAGGGTGCGTTTGAGTGTGTGTGTGTGTGTGTGTGTGTGTGTGTTTCAGTGTGTGTGTGTGTGAGAGTGTGTGAGTGTGTGTGTTTGAGAGTGCTTTTGAGTGTGTGTGTGTGTGTGAGTGTGTGTGTGTGTGTGTGGGTGTGTGAGTGTGTGTGTTTGAGAGTGCTGTTGAGTGTGTGTGTGAGTGTGTGTGTGTGTGTGTGTGTGTGTGTGTGTGTGTGTGTGTGTGTGGGTGTATGTACGTACCCAAACCTGCTAACCCCCCTTGAGTCTGATAACTCATCTTTATTCCCCTCTCCTGGCTATTTGTCTCTTTTATGTCCCCTGGCTCCCAAACCACCCAGAGCCAGGCCAGTCTAGTCATTGTTATTGGCACTGGCATCCCTTTAAAGATACTGCTCTGCTCTCTCACAACCTGCTGCCTGCCGTGCTGCCTGGACTGCTTGCAGATGTTGGTGGTGGCAGCAGTACACTTATCCAGGGCTGTGTCCTCAGAATCATTCCGAGCAGCCCTGTGTGTGTGTGTGTGTGTGTGTGTGTGTGTGTGTGTGTGTGTGTGTGTGTGTGTGTGTGTGTGTGTGTGTTTGTTTATGTGTGTGTGTGTGTGTGTGTGTGTGTGTGTGGTGGGGTCTGCAGTCAGGTATTGTTATCAGGCTGGAAAGGTGTCAGCTAGACTGTAGTGTGTGTGTGTGTGTGTGTGTGTTTATGTGTGTGTGTGTGTGTGTGGTGGGGTCTAAAAACTTCCCTGCCTTCCTAAAGACTACATACAGCACTGTGAAGGTTACCTGCTGTCTGGTCTTGTTATCAGCCTGGAAAGGTGTCAGCTAGACTGTAGTGTGTCTGTGTGTATGTGTGTGTTTTGTGTGTGTGTATGTGTGTGTGTGTGTGTGTGTGTGTGTGTGTGTGTGTGTGTGTGTGTGTGTGTGTGTCTGTGTGTGTGTGTGTGTGTCTGTGTCTGTTTGTTTGTTATCAGGCTAAAAAGGTGTCAGCTAGACTGTAGTGTGTGGTTGTGGGGTGTGTGTGTGTGTGTGTGTGGTGGTGGTGGGGGGGGTGTCTGTGGCTGTATGTTGTGTGTGTGTGTGTGTGGGGGGTGTGGTGAGGAAGAGAGGGTCAGTGGGTGTATAGCATTTTGAGTGCTTTCTTGGCTGGTATGTTTTTTGATGTTGCATTTTTAACAGTGATCTTAAAACTGTAACTGTGACATCTAAATGTGTGTGTGTGTGTGTGTGTGTGTGTGTGTGTGTGCACCAGTGCATGTTCACTAATATATGCATGCCTTCACATGCGTATAGTTATGCATGTGTGTTGTGTTGCGCCAACAGACAGCAATCCAGTGTGAAACGCATTCCAAAGCTCTGAGCCAATGTGTCTTGACTCATGTATATTAATGAATCTGTGCATCAGGTACATGTGCCATCACTCATACCTACCCACACACACACACACACACACACACACACACACACACACACACACACACACACACACACACTTAAACGCACACACACACATACTCCACACACACACTAGAGATGATGATCGACAATACCATTGGTAGGCCAAACCACAGGCAGAATACCAATGGCTGCTGAAGCTGGGCTGCTGCAACGCCACCATGAATATTTAACCGCACTCACAATGTTTAATGACGGTATATTAACTACATGGGTGTGTGTGTGAGAGAGAAGGAGTGTGTGAGTGTCAGTCTGTGTGTGAGTGTGTGTATGCGTGTGGGGTTATCCATCAGGTCTGAGTTGTGTGGCGTGTGTTGGCCAGGTGATTGCAGGGCAGGCCCGTAAGTGTGTGTTTATAAAAGGGTCAGAGCCCTTTACTCCCTCATGGAGGTGTGTGTGTGTTTTTCTGTTTCTCTGTCTCTCTTTCTCTCACTCACTTTCGCTCTCTCTCTCTCTCTCTCTCTCTCTCTCTTGCGCGCGTGCGTTCTCTGTCTCTCGCACATTCTTTGTCTGTCTGTCTGTCTGTCTGTCTGTCACTCTTCCTCTCAAATTCTAATTCAAAGGAGCTTTATTGGCATGACTCAGAAAATGAGTGTGGCCAAAGCTGACATATGACAAAACAAACAAGATACAATGTCTTATAAAACCTAGAATCATAATTGATCCTAAGCTAGCTAGTTAGCAAAGAAATAAAAAGAAAAAGAAAGAAAGAAAACAGATATATTTTAGTAATAATAATAACCATTTTTAGAAACTTAAATGTATTAAATGTATATTCGTAAATCTAAATGAAAATATACACACATCTCTGTCTGTCATAGAGAGAGAATCAGTCTATCTGTTATAGTGTCTGTATATCTGTCCCTCTCCACCCTCTCCGTGTGTGTGCATGAGTCTGCCAGTCTATCTGTGTTAATGTCTGTACATCTGTGTCTCTATCTTTGCAGTGTGTGTGTGTGTGTGTGTGTGTGTGTGTGTGTGTGTGTGTGTGTGTGTTTGTGTGTGTGTGTGTGTGTGTGTGTGTGTGTGTGTGTGTGTGTGTGTGTGTTTGTGTACCCGAGGGTGGTGATGAAGCTCCTAGTTGGCCCATCAGTCAGTTGGCCTGCCATGGAGCCCCGTTTTGGGGAGCCAGATTAGGTTTCGGGGCGCACCTCAGGGTCAGCCTCGCCTCCACCACTTCCCCAACTCCTTATCTGATTGGATGATAGTGCTGCTCCCTTAGCACTCTACTCACACAAAGGCGTGTGTGTATGTGTGTGTGTGTGTGTGTGTGTGTGTGTGTGGGCGTGACTGTGTGTGACTGTGTTTGTGTGTGTGGGCGTGAGTGTGTGTGTGCGTGCGTGTGCGTGCGTGCGTGGGTGTGTGCGTGCGTGCGTGTGTGCGTGCGTGTGTGTGTGTGTGCGTGTGTGCGTTCTAGGGTATTTGTGTTTGTAATGTTTGATTACATGTGTGACATGGATCTGAAAGTACTTATATATATATATGTGCAGCTGTGCAATAGTTTGTGCTGTTAACGGTGGTTTCCTACACTAGCTTATCCTCAAACTAGAAGATAGTGAGGCTATTAAGCAGTGTTTAGGTGTATGGGTTAATCTTGGCCGTGAAAAAAAAACATGCTGCTGATTGCTAAACTCAGTCTCCCATATCTTAAAGATCTTTTGTTAAGTGAAATTGTGTACAAGTTTATTTGTCATATTTTATTGTGTTGTGCAGCACCGCACACCTAAGCTTCAGTGATTTTTTGCAGAATTAATGACTTTGTGCAATATCCAGACATAACCTCATCAAAATTCTGCCTCAGTAATAAACTGAATGCATTATGGGAATATCTCTTCCCCTCACTACTGAGGCAAAAGTCCTTAAAAGTTTTATTTTATTCAGGAGAAAGATTCAATACTTTGCAGTAGCTTTTGGCAATACAAAATACAATCGTGATCAAAACTGCAGTGAACAAATACAGTGCATTATTTGTTTTATTCATCGTCTAAAAAAATGTATTCTTTGATTATTAATTTACGCATGTTTGGTTATCTTTAGGAAATACCTAGAATGCAAGGTGGTAACCAGAGTGACTAAAACTCCACAGGTATTGTAACATTGCTCACGAGTAACTTCCAACAAACCTGAAACAAATATGTTTGCGTAACAAGGATGCCCATGTGTTATATTTTATGTGTAGCTGAAAGGTCAATTGTTTATGCGTTCCCTGAAAAAGAAATGTAGTTGTCATGGCTGTAACTGGCATGGTTGCAATGACTAGAAGCAGGGGCGCCGCTAAGGGGGGGTAGGTCAGGACAATTCAGGGGGCCCAGAGCTTCATAGGGGCCCACAGAGGACTATGATATCGTTGGGGTGGGGGCCCAAAATTATTTTCTTTCAGGGGGCCCACAATTTGTAGTGGCGCCCCTGACCAGAAGTATTTCCTCAGCACTTTGGGGTCAGCTGCGCCTTCTTATCAGTTGGTGCTACAGAACCATCCCATCCCAATGCCCTCAACCCCAACCTACAAGCTTGTGCAACTAGGGTCAACCTGCACAGTTTAGCCCCAGGTTCGATCCCGTGACCCCACAACAGCTTTGGTTTAGGAGACAGATGCGCTACCAAGTGAGTTAAAAGCTGGGCAATTAGCTTAGTCATTAACGTGTTCTCTTGAAGTGTCAGGAGCGGAGGTGTCAATCCCGGGTTCAGAAAGTAAAAGCCCTGCCACAAATTTGATCCAACCAACTCTGAATCAGCTGATTGTAATGAGCACTCAAGACAGGTAGATCAGCTATTCAGTGAAGTCACCTGTGTTAAAAGAAAAACGTGGTTTTTACTTTCCAAACCCGGGATTGACACCTCTGGTCAGGAGGGAGGTTTACTGATGTTCAGCGCTGAGCTATGCTACCTGGCATCTGTTACACTTACATGCCCTTCAAAAAGTTCAGGTGTGCTCAGACAACAAACACCAACAAGAGGATTTGTTGTCACTCACAGCCAGGTGCCCTCTTTGTAAGAGATCTTTGCAGGGATTTGTGATTGCCTTCTGCCCTGATGAAACAACTGTTGTAGATGGGGATTGTTGTTTTCTAAACCTGGTGTTCTGGTTTGAAGACGTGTTTGCGGAGCATTTCCCTCCAAGGTTTCTAGTTGACGAGCTTGAAATAGCATCAGAGTAGAAACAAGCGCGTTTCCAGATCTGCACGGCTGTGTAGTTCCTTTTCCAAATCAAATTAGGTTTGCCTGCCAGCTTGCAAGCGGTATAATTACCAGGCATACCTTTGCATAAATTTGTGAACATTAGCTATCTAGCCTGATGATCTGTGCGGAGAGAGTGAGTGCCGTCAGTGCCGAGGATGGTGTGATGTGGGTTCGTGCGGCTTAAGGAAACAGATATTTAATATTCTTATGCAGTCATTCAAAACGGCCTCGGAGGTTCGAGACGGACACAGCACACATCACTTATTGAATACATATTTATGCGTCTGGCTCTGGTGAATCATAATGAGAGGCCCACACATACGCAAGGGTTTGATTGAGCTGCAGCTCTGTGGTGCGAAATGAAAGGAATGCCATTTAGAGTAAACAAACATTGTGTGTGTGTGTTTTTTCTTTGTTCCATTGGGGTCACATATTGTATTGTATGTGATAGAGATTACCTCTGAACTAGTTTCACACTTGAGTTCAGTGTTCCTGCCAACAGAGGCCAAAAAATGGAAAAAAAAAAAGTCTCACAAAAGTAAAAAAGGATAAAGAGTTCACTGATAGCTGTAGCACTTTTGTTTATGCAAGCTTGAAGCTTGAGCATTTTGACTGAGGGCCCTGTTTGTAAGGACACTGCTCTGTTTCCACTGCGTCACAACAGGGATTGAGAGGAGAAACACAAATCATGTTATTTACTCTCCTCCACTCCACATCCACCCATTGACCATATGGTATGTTTGACTCTCCAAAAAGTTAATACAAAACAAAGACGTGTTTGTGGAGCATTTCCCTCCAAGGTTTCTAGTTGACAAGCTGAAATAGCATCAGAGTAGAAACAAGCGCGTTTCCAGATCTGCACGGCTTATACTGCTTGCAAGTGGTAGAATTCATTCAGGATGAAGAGACATTGTGGAGCTCTTCATCTACCTGTACAGACCTGCATGTGAAAAATAAAATAAAATTCCTTGATTCCTGATTGTCTTGATTCTAAACGACCCTATAGCATAATTTCACCCCATTAAAGCTCCTGATTGCAGTAGGCCCATTAACATCCATCTCTTTAAGATTCATCTGCCCAGCTTATGCAAGGGGTCACCCTTAACAATCACGGCTGCATCCACCCAATGACCATATGGCGTGTTTGACTTCAAAAAGTTAATATAAAACCAGTGGTAGAATTCATTCAGGATGAAGATACATTGTAGAGCTCATCATCTCATTGTAGAGCTCTTCATCCTCCTGTGCTAGTATTAGTCTCAGACACAGCAGGTGTGTTTGGTATAGAAGTGACCGAAGAGTAGCGATGCGGTAAGAACAGAGATGCAACAGGGTTGTTTTAGTCCAATCAGTGAACAGAAGGAGTCACGACCAGACGTTAGCGATTGAGTAAAGGCAGATCGAATCATTTTAAACTTTAGCAGAGTCTACACTTCCAGGAAGAAATTGTTCTCTGATTGGTCAGGCAAGATGCTGCCTGAGATAACCATGTTAATGAAACCACAGCCAGAATTAAGTGAAGTATAAGGGGCTGGTTTCCCAGGCTAGGTTTGTTTGGTATAAGGACAGACATGCAGAGGAAGTGAAGACATGTATGCAGCTCTAATTCTGCTGCGGAAATAATGCCTTTTGAACAAAAAGAGTTACTGATAACTTAAGACACTGATAACAGTAACCACTAGGTCTAGAGTAATACTCCCTCTTGGTGTACTGTATTATGTGCACTAATAATGTAAGCATTGGTGAACCTGTTTTTGCCAACCTTTTACATACACGTATATTTGTTTTCCTAAAGCAGGTTATGTGGGTTGATATTAAAGTGCTTGAGATAAAGCACACCATATTACCATACTCTCAGTTTCCGTTACTAGTCAGGTTTTCAATGTTTATACCATTTTAATTTCAACAGCTTTTCAAAAACCTGTAATTGACATACTTGTACTTGACTGACACCACCAGACTCCCTCGTGGTTAGAAGCTGCTCTGTGCTGGTGTGGGTGAGACCACAGTGGACTTTACTACACAGTGCTGTGCAGTAGGCCTGGATCTGGATCTTCTACTCTGTATGTTTGGCAGAGTCTTGTGAGGGTGTTTGTTTGCTAACAGCCCGCAAGATAATCTGCATATTTTGCTCACGGTGTGGGAGCAATATGCTGAGTAGGAGTGGCTAATATGGTGCAATTTCTTTTTCAGTGATTGTGCCATGCTGTGTGTGTGTGTGTGCGTGTGTGTGTGTGTGTGTGTGTCTGTGTTAGTATGTGTGTGTGCTTGAATGTATATGTGTGTGTACGTATATGTATATGTGTGTGTGTTAGTGTGTGTGTGTGTGTGTGTGTGTGTGTGTTTGTATGTGTGTATATGTGTTTGTGTGTGTTCATGTGTAGCTCATGTGTGTGTTTACACACGCCTGTACACAGCTTGCTTCTCTTGCAGCCCTGTGCTCTGCCTTGCCAAGGTGTTTGTATTTCAGCTCTGCGTGGCGATTTGGTGCCACCTCCCCCTGCCAAAATCACGGGGGGAGGGTGGGGTAGCGGGGTGTGTGTGTGTGTGTGTGTGTGTGTGTGTGTGTGTGTGTGTGTGTGTATGTGTGTGTGTGTGTGCGTGTAGTAGGGGTGGGTGGATGGGGAGCCGTTGGACGGACAAGACACGGCTAGGCTGTTGCTAGGCAATCTCTGGGTTGGGACCCGGGGCATGCTGGACCCTCTCCCAGAAGGGAATCCTCCCCTCCAACCACCCCCCTACTCCCCACCTGACATCCAGACAGATATGTGTCAGTGGGTTTATAAATGACTTACTGGTAAGACGTAGTGTAGCAATGGTTAGCAAATGATGAATGAAATGTTAAGAAACTGCAAAATAAATGCTTATTAGGAAGTAGTTATTATGAAGTGCTACCGATAGGCCTGTAAAGAGCAATAGGAAGAAGAGGGAGAGACTGAGGAAGAGGTGGTTAGAATAGCCACTGGTTAGGTCTGAACCCAGATCCCTTTGGGCAACACTTATACAAACTTTATATAAACATTTATATATACTGCACCCCATTCTGGACTCACTTACTTATGAGCATTTATTTGTTCATTTTCTTTTAAATATTACATATAAAATATAAATTAAATATAAAGACTATTATTTTTTTTTTTATTTATTATTGAGATTATTGTCTTGAACAGAAGAGTGTACTAGTCGCCAAACCCCATTTTCCTGCTCCTTGTACCTGCACAGACATGCATGTGAAAAGTAAAATTCCTTGATTCTTGATTGTCTTGATTCTAAACGACCCTATAGCATAATTTCACCCCATTAAAGTTCCTGATTGCAGTAGGCCCATTAACATCCATCTCTTTAAGCTTCCTCTGACCAGCTTATGCAGCAGGTCCCCCTTAACAATCACGGCTGCATTTGTTCACATTAATGAGTCGATTAGCATTACCATATTCATAATGGCAAGGTATGGGGAGCTGTAGGGCAGCGAGTGCGTGTTGAAAGGGGAGAACATGTGCTCCCTACGCTCACCATTACTGCACATTATACCATAGGGCACCACAGGCCGCCCTGCTCTCTCTGTGGCGACCGACACAGTGTGAATGATCCATTACCAGCCGAAAAGATGAACACCCATGTCTGTTCCATCTCTCCACACCCCCCCATTCCACCCACCCCCCACTCCCTGTGTTTTTGGCTTCACTCTTCATCTCCTCCACCCCTCTATTCTCTCCCTTTTTTTTGCTAGAAAAGCCCATTTTCAGCCCAGTGTGAAGACGAGTTATCTGTCAGATCTGATTATCATGTCTCAGGCTGTGCTGTTTATGCGTGTGAGTGTGTGTGTGTGAGACAGTGCGAGAGAGAGAGAGAGAGAGGGGGAGAGAGAGAGAGAGAGAGACAGAGAGAGAGAGAAAGAGAGAGAAAGAAAGGGAAGGTGGGTGGTTTTGCGTGATGAGGGCAAAAGGGGAGGGTGAGAATAAGATAGAAATGTAATGTGGTGTGGTCTTCTTATCTACCCGAGAAAGGTCTAAAGCATATACACAATACAAACTGCTTGTAGTGTTTACCTTGGGTTCGTATCATTCTCTCTCTCTCTCTCTCTCTCTCTCTCTCTCTCTCTCTCTCTCTCTCTCTCTCTCTCTCTCTTTCTCTGTTGAAAGCACCGATACAGTAATGTGAAGATGTGAAACTACAGGTAGGCAGAGAGAGTTGGAGGAAAAACACAGCAGGAGACAAAAATAGAACAAGAAAGGGAGAGGAGGATGAAGGCGGAGGGAGGGGAGAGATGAGGGATTAGTGGACACAAGCAGGGAGTGCAAAAAAAAGAAGAAATGGAAGATAGAAAAAAAGAGAAGAGACTGAGGGCAAGTTAGAGTGAGAAAAACAGAGAGAGGGAAAGAAAGAGAAAAAAACACAGAGAAAGAGAGACAGACCGAGACAGAACGAAAACACAGAGAGAGAGAAAGAAGAAATGCAGAGAGAGAGAGAGAGAGAGATAGATAGAGAAAGAGAGAGAGAGGAGAGAAAGAGAGGGACAAACTGAATCACCTCCTCTCCAGCCTTGTCCCTTGGCTGGCATCTCCACACCTTAACCCCCGTAGCTCGTCTCTGGTGCCCCCCCCTCCCCCTCCGCACCCCCCAAACTCTCAGTGCCCCCCCTCCTCTTACGTCATCCCCTGGCTGCTCCGCTGCTAAAAATACTCCTCCCTCCCAAAACAGCAGCCGGAGACACAGGCAGGGCCACTCGGAGGAGAGGAGGGGAGGGGCTGTGCTGTGCTCCCATGTGTGTGTGTGTCTCTCTCTCTCTCTCTCTCTCTCTCTCTCTCTCTCTCTCTCACACACACACACACACACACACACACACAAACAGGAACACACACAGGGCCACTCTGAGGAGAGGAGAGGAGGGGCTGTGCTGTGCTCCCATCTCCCATGTGGACTGGACAGTGGCAGCACTGGCTTGGCTTGGAGGGATAGCAGAGTGCAGGACACCATCACTGGAGCAGATACTCAGACAGTCCCCTGTGTGTGTGTGTGTGTGTGTGTGTGTGTGTGTGTGTGTGTGTGTACGTACGTGTTGTGTGTGTGTGTGTGTGTACGTACGTGTTGTGTGTGTGTGTGAGAGAAAGAGAGAGGAAGCAGCACTGGCTTGGAAGGATGGCAGAGTGCAGGGCTCCATCACTGGAGCAGATACTCAGACAGTCCCCCGCGGATGATGGGCAGATGCTGCATGCTGAAGCCCCAATCTGGTGCCATTTGTTCAGGCTTGCTTGGCAGTCTAACCCCAAAGCACAAATTGCACATTGAATGCTGAGAGACAGAAAGAGGGAAAGGCATGATGCAAACCTGTATACGTGTCTAAGAGAAGCATGACGTAAACCTCTACAAAACTATTGAATGAATGTGTGTGTGTGTGTGTGTGTGTGTGTGTGTGTGTGTGTGTGTGTGAGAGAGAGAGAGAGAGAGAGAGAGAGAGAGAGGAAGAGAGAAGCAGAGTGAGTATGTTCGCATTTTACCTGATAGAATGAAAAGTTTAAGATGCAGGGACAGGGAGAGAAGTATAGGACAGAAGTATAGAGAGAGAAGTATTTGTATTTGTGTGTGAGTAATTGAGTATGCGTGTTCAAGAGGAGTAGGTGGTGTTAACTGATGGAAATGGAGAGAGGGAGATCGTCTTAGTGCAGTGTAGATTTAACGTTGTCTTTTTCTGTGTTTGTGTGTCATCTTAATGAAGATTACTCAAAACGGTTTAACATGCATAAAAATTGAGCAGGGCCCAATCATATTAGAGTGATTATGGGCTTATATTGTTTGCCCATGGGGGACACGTTCAGCTCTCCCTCGAACAGTGCCATCTACTGAGAAAATGGAAAAAATACTTGTCCTTTTATTTGTCAGTGACAAATGCACTGAAAGTGGCTCCTGATGTGTGGGGAGACAGTATGTATGGCAGGAGGAATGGGGTGAGACAAAGAGAGAGACTGGATGCCATGGGGGTTGTCACAGCGTTGACTCAGTGTTGTTTGCCTTTTTGTTGTGTTGTTTCTCAGTCTGAGATGTTAAATCGCATGTTTCACTGATCATATTCAAAGGGTGGCTCTGCTGTGCTCTTACACCTGCTGTGAGAGTTTATGTATACGAGAGAGAGAGAGACAGACAGACAGACAGACACAGACAGACAGGGAGAGAGAGACAGACAGACAGAGAGAGAGAGAGAAGTATAATTTATGCACACAAAATGCAGAGAGAGAGAGAGAGAGAAAGAGAGAGAGAGAGAGAGAGAGGCAGACAGACAGGGAGAGAGAGAGAGAGAGGCAGAGTATTTGTGGGAAATAAGGAGGGGGAGAGGCATATGAGGTATGATGACAGAGACGTGGTAGAGGGAGAGAAAGGGAGGAAGAGAAAGAGTGCGGTAGGCTTAGTTGGAGCATCCATTCTGATGGAGTGCCATCAAACATGTCTGTTACGTGCAAACACTGAAAGAATGATGATTGCTGCTCTTATAAAGCCTCTAAAGGTGATAAAACAACAGCAGCATGCCACCCAGCCCCACCACTTTCACAATAAATAACATCATTCGCCAGCAGCCTCTCCTCTCCTCTCCTCTCCTCTCTTCTCTCCTCTCCTTTCCTCTCCTCTCCTCTTCTCTCCTCTCTTCTCTTCTCTTCTCTTCTCTTCTCTTCTCTTCTCCTCTCCTTTCTTCTCTCCTCCCCTCTCTCCTTTTCTCTTGTTTCCTCTCCTCTCCCTTCCTCTACTCACCTCTCCTCTTTTCTCCTCTCCTCTCCTCTTTTTTCTCTCCTCTTCTTTTCTCTCCTCTCCTCTCATCTTCTCTCCTCTCCTCTCCTCTTTTCTCTTCTCTTCTCCTCTCCTCTCTTCTCTTCTCTTCTCTTCTCTTCTCTTCTCTTCTCTTCTCTTCTCTCCTCTCTTCTCTTCTCTTCTCCCCTCTCCTCTCCTTTTCTCTTCTTTCCTCTCCTCTCCCTTCCTCTTTTCTCCTCTCCTCTCCTCTCCTCTCCTCTTGTCTCCTCTCCTTTTCTCTTCTTTCCTCTCCTCTCCTCTCCCTTCCTCTACTCTCCTCTCCTCTTCTCTCCTCTCCTCTCATCTCCTCTCTTCGCCTCTTTCCTTCTGTTGCTGTTGCCTTCCTTTTCTCATTTCCTTATCTCTCCTCCTCACATCTCATCTCTTCATCTTTACTCTTCTTTTTCCTGACATTTCTTTTGTGTTTTGTTTGTATCTCCCCCTCCCCTTTACATTGCATTGCATTACATTACATTACACTTAGCAGACACTTTTATACAAGACAACTTACAACAGGAGCACACAATAAGCTAAGAGAAGTGTAGAGGAACACTGAGTAACATGGAGGCCCTTATGTGGCTTCTGTAAGCTCCACACGCCCTGTGTGCTTGTCCTGCCCTTTAGCTGTCTTTGACATTTGCTCACCTTTCTCACCCTTTCAAATGACCACTCTTCTTCTTCTTCTACTTCTTCTTCTCGCCTACCACCATGGCAATTATATTGGTGGTATTTCTGGTTATTATAACACACCATGGCTGGTCTAAGATGGATTTTGATGAGCAATGCTTGACTGTTAGTCCAAAATCCAGCAGTGCTGGTCCATGCTGACCTGTGCTCTAATGTATTTTGACCTGCAGGAACATGCTGGTCTGCTGTAAACTATAAACTATAAACTAAGACCAGGTTGTAAGTTAGGCAGCAGCAGGAGCGTTGTGAGTCCCATGCAAAGGCATATGTGTATGGGAAGCATGACGTAAAATTGTACAGTTTGCATCATATTGTGTACTGTAAGTCACTGAAATGTGCAATTCAAGCCAGTCGGGTTCTGTAAGCCTCTTTTCTTGCACTTTGCCTGTGTGTGTGTGTGTGTGTGTGTGTGTGTGTGTGTGTGTGTCTTTGTCTTTGAGTTCTTGTGCATAAGCTTGTGCATGAATGCTTGCAATTGTGTGAGCAATTATGTTCGCTTTTGTGTTCATATGTATCTGTAAGTGTGTTTGTGCAAATGCATTTGTGTATGTGCAGGCAATTTGTGTGCAGTGCATGCTTTTGCATATGTTTGTGTGCATATATGTGTGTGTGTGTGTGTGTGTGTGAGAGAGAGAGAGATGCTGAGAGAGTAGATTATGTACTGAGAGTTCAGTTTGCTTTGTGTGATACACACTCTCCCTGACAAGCCTCTTAATGTCAGTGTGTGACTCTCTAATCCTGTGTGTGTGTGTGTGTGTATGTGTGTGTGTGTGTGTGTGTGTTAGAGAGAGACAGAGAGACAGAGAGAGACAGAGAGAGAGAGAGAGAGAGAGAGAGAGGCAGATCTCAAAGTAGCAGACTTTCATTGTATAATTTAGGTGTGTCTGGTAAGTATGGCTGTACCAGCATCACTGTCGCTATGGCGGAATGTAAGAGTTAGTATTGTCTGTAGCATTCTTGCACAACTTTATCATTATTGTGCAGTACTATTTATTGTTGTGTTTATTATTTATTCTATCATCATAAAGACCCTTATCTTACCCTTACATTAAAGGGATTTAGAATATTTAAAAACACACAGAGTCCTAGATAGTCATATTTTAAGAGGGTCATCAGTGGAAAGGCAGTAGTAAAAAAAAAAAACTGCGAACTGATCTACAGAAGATTATACCATCAATCAGATAATGGATAAATGCTACAAATCCCTCTTCTTTTTATGTCTCCTCTAACTCTGTCTTTCTGTTTAAATCATTATTTTTGTTAAATGTCAGCACTGTAAAGGGGTAATTAAAAGCCGTCTGACCTTTGAGAGGTGGCTACTGTGCTGAGGTGAGATTAGCGAGGTGTGTGTGTGTGTGTGTGTGTGCCTGTCTGTCTGTGTGTAAATACTGTTTTTGCAGACTACACTTTGTATATCCTGTTGTGAGTGATAATTACTTTCGATATTCACAGTCAAAACAGTCTCTGACCTATGATGGAGACAACACAAACAAAGCCTTAAAAAAGAGGTACACAGACTCAAGCCAATAAAATCATTACTTTGAGTATGTTAAAATGCAAAAAGTTGACAAAACTCACACATTTCCACCCTCCTTTACAGTTTTTGGTCTCTACACATGCCTCTCTCTCTCCCCCCCCCCCTCTCTCTGTATATGTGTGTGAGTTTTTCTCTCTCCCCCCCCCCCCTCTCTGTTTCTGTCTTTTCTTTTGTTTGTCAATGGAAAACCTTTCTTTGGTTGACAGTGTATTATAGGCCATCTCCAGTTCCCTGCTGAGAACACTATAGCAATGCCTGACATCTGTGAAGACTGCTCAGGACACCTGGTTGCTTTACCCCCCCCAGACAGAGCACTGGCATCAGCTCAATGGCTCAACCTCTCGCTTAGAGACCTCAAAGATGTCTGTCAAGACTTCTGTGAAGATTCTCATTCATCCAGGTCATGTTAGTCAAATGAGCTGACTTGTAAGCAGCTGGGCTTCTTTGAGTAGCCTGAAGACGTTTCACCCTTTCATCCAAACGGCTTCTTCCCTTTTGGAAGTCTTTTGGATGAAAGGTGAAACGTCTTCAAGCTACTAAAAGAAGTGCAGTTGTTTACAACTTAGCTCATTTGACGATGTCTGACAAGTACTTACTGATGCTCAGCAAAGACTTGGATGAATAACGTAAAGCTGCAAATAATAGTGGAGTCCCGAAGAGACACTTGTCCCGAACAGACACCTGGGCCAGCAACACATCTGGGCAATAGATGGATGTCAATCTCAAAAAAAAGGCCGGGTCCAATCTTCTCCTTGCCATTGAATTTAGCTTATTTTAACTCCCACACTCTGGACTGCAACCTAAAACCTGTATTTTCTGGTATTTTTCACACAACAACTGGGGTATTATTTGCAGTTTTACGGTATTAATATAAATGTCTAACTGATGACAGATTCAAGAGGCATTAGGACATATGAGGATAGAGATGTATTTGAGGAGTGTTGGAATGCCTGGCTCTTCAGTTGTCATTTCAACGTTTTACTGTAAGTCTTGGTTGCAGTGGAATGACTGATTTCCATCCATCAATGGAAATCAATACAGTCCGTTTGGTCCAGACATTTGTTTTTTTTTTTTTTTGTACAAAATCTCTGCACCTCTGAAAATAGGATTCTGAAACTGACTGTTTAGAGATTAGTTAGAGTTACAAATACACAAATGAGAGTTTTATTAGTCTAGATTATGGATGCCAAGAATGTACTGAGCATATGATCAAGGATGTTTCGATGGGTGACACACATCTGTGGTTAGTTATGTTGCATTCTATTAATTTTCAGTTTCATTAACCCAAATTGAGTGTTTGAATTAAGTGTTGAAAAATTGAACTATACATTATCTTGTGGTAGAAAAGCACTGGCGGCAGAATGGTATTTTCCATTAATCTTGCCCATCTTGCCCATCGTTTCAACCTCTGGGTGCCACATGACCAGCCCTGAGGTGGAGGCACTTTGTACTGATACTTGTGGACTCACAGCATTTACAGTGCAGCTGCGATATCTTGTCATTTATTCTCAGTCTTTTTCGGCTGTCTGTGTGCTTGATTAAAGAGCTGACACGATGTGACTACAATTAATTCACACCATCTGTCTGGGATTACCCTGTATGCGTGCACAGAGAAACAGGGGATTGAATGAACTTATGCTACACAGAAATAAATAACACACAAGTGTTAGTTACAATTTTTGATTTCAGACTTTGCAAAATACTGTATGAAACCCTATATACACATTCAACATGCACACTAAACTGATGTTAACATGTACAGTATACAGATTTTCACATAACATACTTGAGTCACATAACATAGCAGAGATGGATGCAGGGCCATGTTGCAGTAGTATCACATACATCATACTCACATGAGTCAACTGTTCATGGTGTATTTAAGGAGTCATTGCATCGTTTTTACCTCTGCCAAGGAGGTTATGTTTTCGCTGGCGTTGGTTTGATTGTCCGTCTGTCTGTTTGTTTGTTATTCGCATAACTCAAAAAGTTATGGATGGATTTAAATGAAATTTTCAGGATAGGTCAGAACTGATTTGTTTTTGGTGGTGATCCGGATAACCATTTGGATTCAGGAATTTTTTAAAGGATTCTTCACCATTGCGAGATAGGGGCAATTTGGACATGTTTGCTTATAACTCCACAAATAATGCCCACAAGGCAGGGAGGGCTATGCTAGTGACAGGCCACCATCATTCAAAGCCCATTTGGTCATAGCACAGTAAATAGAAGATCTAAATGTTCTACACAAACACATCTACTTACCTATAGTTTGCTCGGTGAATGTGCACTGCAATGAGCCTCTTCCGGCAGTCACAACTATGGCTTGGCTTTTTCTCATTTCTGAAATAACATCACAACATCACACTCTTATCTGCTCCTTATTCTGTCTATTTTTTATGCACTGATGGAGGCAATGGGTGTAGAAGAACATTTTAACGTGCTGCATGCACATGCAACTCGGAGTGACCTATTGTATTTAAAAAATAGCAAGTATTAAATGGTTTCTCATTGAATGACACCTTTAGGGGGAAAAAAGACAAACAAAAAAACAAAAACAAAATAAAACAAAGAAACAAAAAAAAGCAAACAAACAAAGCATGCCTGGTGTAAGATTGCTGCAGTGCCATACAGTAAGTTATACTAATGGTCAGTGATGGTCAGTGCTTTACTTGAACTTTGTCATTACACTGATAGAACTATGGCATAAACCACCCATTTCAGATGATGATCATGTCAGTGTTTTATGATGTACAGTATAGTGGAAAAGGTAAGTCTCCTACAGGATCAGTTTTTAGTAATAATAAAAAAAAATACTAGTAGGAACATACTAATATTTTCATATGCTTTTCAGTTTAGTATGTATATTTATGTATACTTTGGGGTTAACCACAACTATGATCTAAAAGCATGCTAAAGACCACTTTACAGTGAGTGAGTGACAGTGGCTATTGGGTTCATTTATTTAAACTGTAAATGTCAAACTGATTGATTCATTGGGTAAGGAAAAGAGAGCAATTCAGCAAGCGGTGCTGTTTTCCAGCCAAAATGTCCGCAGGTGCCACGCTGTCCAGCTACAGGTTCCCATCCTTCTGTGAGACTGCATGGAACCAGGCGTCCAACTGGCAGAAATACGTTTATATATTGTGGCGTTTATCACCCAGTTTTGTCCTTGGAAGGGTGTTTTCCTCCCTGGAGGAGGACTGTTTAAAAGAATAGTCACAGCTGACAGTAAATCAGCTCATTTTATTTGTCCGTGATAAAGCACAATGTGTCAGTGCAGGTGGCTGGCCTTAGGTGGTGGAGGCCCATTCTAAACGACTGCTAATGTTACGGCCTCAGCTAACTACATTTTGGGTTGGAGCCTCCGGATAACTTTCTATCCATCCCTAGAGACCCACTGTTGCAATATTATAACATCACATTTAATTTTACAAAAATAAACCTTCACTTTTGATTTTGTTTTTAAAACCACATCTGTTTTACTAATCGGTCCTATTGTTCAGTTCTGCAATGCTATTGGATGGTAGGTTGTGTAAATAGGCTCAGTTACCTGGCCATGAAGTGATACGAACCTGCCTTCAAGTACAGCACCTTGTTGCACCTTGTTGTTCATTGGATTGCATTGGATTTTGGATGTCAAAATTAAAAAAAAAAAATTGATTTCTGCATCATATCCCACCTACATCTAAACATCTAAAGGGTTAAATAATATAATATAATATAATATAATATAATATAATATAATATAACTCATTTTTATCTCTTAGAAAAAGGCCTTTTTCTTCTCACAGCCTAACCAACTAACGACCTTAAAGCGCTCTTATTATTCCTCTATGCACTGATTCTCATACGCCTCTTGAGACAAGAGTGGGATTGCCAGCAAAGCTTTACTGGCTTAAACTGTAAATGAGCCTGCACAATATCCGTCTCAGTGATCACATACACATCTCAGGCACAAAACGACCTGTTTTCTTGTGGATTTATCACCATTTTCGACATAACTGTTCTTGTGTTGATCTGTTCTTCTGCTTGCTAATTCTCCCTGGAAAGGGTGGGTTTGGGGGCTGGGGGAGTGGTGGTTGTGGGGAGACGTTTTAGAAATTGTTAAGATCAACACTAGAAGCTGACTCATTTCTCATAAGACAAAGATAAGCAGCACGATATTGTTTGTGGCGGTGTGTTCACCACACTGCAATAATGTCATGTTAGTCATTCCCAAGACAGCTTGCAAAATGTCAGATGCGACATGTGAGGCAGTGTAATAAGTGTGTGGCACAAGCTGGCATGACATCTGGATCTCCGTAGTCATCAAAATTAATAACTTAACTAATAATATAAGACGATAACCCCTCACACTGTGGGATTTGGTATTATATTATGGCTCTAAATAAAATAAAAGCCATATGCTGTGGCGTGTTTTTGAGAGAGTTACAACACTCCTGTGAAAGAGTAAAGGCTAGCTATGTATCTTCGGTATATGGGTCTGCATAAGACCCTAACCACATCTGTGTACATCTTGCCCGCATGTAAACTTTAACTAACACTACCTGCTTAATAAGTGGAAGTAAATCATAGCACAAAGTACCTCCTCTGTCCACATGTTGTGCTCTCTATGGGACCACTGGGTGACATAGCTCAGGTCCTGAGCTCATTAAAGCCACTTCCTCTGGCTCCCCCGGCACCTGCGGCATCTGTGAACAGCGGTGCCATTCTGGAAGTTTCCTTCGGCGGAAAAATCATTCCCGGCCCTTTTTTTCACAGACTCTATCGCACACCGCTGAGTGCTCAGGCAACACAATAAAATTACTTTAAAGACGCCATAACTCACACTGCTGCTGCATCCGACTCTGGCTAACTGTCTAAAGAAAGTACAGAGGCAACACCTTTGTGGCTCACATTTCCTGCTAGCTATTAGACATCAGAGAATGAAGCACATCATTACTCCAGAGTTGGAACTGAACATTTAATTTTTATCTTGTATATCACTATTTCACTTAATTCTGATGGTTTATTGAGAGGATATCTCAAACTGTCAATACATAATTTAAACTGCATGTGCCAAAAAAAAAAATCTTCTTGAAAAAGATATTCATCCTCAACTTATAACTTAATAAACACTTCAGAGAGTGTTTCACCATAAGACAGCTGGCAGTTAATATTCCTGAACGACCAGCTAGCTTTCATTTTCCCCACATGCTGCGTGGTGCGATGTCTTCATTGAGCGGCGCGTAGTCGGGTGGAAAGGCGGAAAGGCAGGAGGAAAGGCGGGCGGGCGCCCCTGGCCTGGTGTGTATCTGCCTGCGTCCTCGGCTCGGCTCGGCTCGGCGGTGTTTAAGATGGAGCACCTGTGAGCACATAGTAATGAGTGAGAGTGCCGCTCCGTAATTGATCCTGCAGGGGATGGGGGAATGGATGGGCAGGGAGCGGAGTGGAGTGGAGTGGGGGGCGGGGGGGGGGGGGAGTTGGGGTGCAGGGGTGGGGGAGGGGGCGGGGGTGGTAAACGTTCCGGGGAAGCTGAGTTAGGGGATATCGCACTCAAGACGCCGGCGAGAGGTTTCACAGCCGGATGAGTCTTCCACAGAGTACACACACACACACACAGACACACACACACGCACACACACACACAGACACACACACACACACACACACTCGCGCCTTTGAGAGCTCCACAGCAGAATGCTGAAGGAAGGAAGAATCTCTAAAAGCTCGTACATCCCGACGGATTACTGTTAAATAAAATAATCAGTTTTTCACAAAAATATGACAGCTGTATATTAAATAACAAGGCAGTCAAAACCACCATACTGAATATTTAAGTCTGAGAATTTAAAACGTGTACATGGTTGGATGGATTTGAACCGAGCTTGAACCGAGAGGAGCGGAGGCAATGCAGAAAGGAAGGAAAACATTTCTGAAAGGAAACAGACAAACAGTATTGGTTGTTTTGAAAAGTTGCAGTCCTGTGTGGGATTTGTTTTTTTTTTCCACTTCATAAATACAGAGGCCTTTTTTTTTAAGCATTTTCAGTTGGCCAAAGGTTTCAGAGTTCTCTGGTTCTGGCTTGAAGTTATCCTCTCCTTTGGGTTTCTGTGCCAGCAGTTTGCTAATTAGGCCACAGCATGTGTGGATGTCAGTGCAGTTGTGCCCACTGTTCACCCACTCATGCTATTTGGCACAAGCTGAACTGGGAACACAGAGGGCATCATCTCGCTCTCTCTCTCTGTCTCTCTCTCTCTCTCTCTCTCTCTCGCATTTTCTCTCTCTTTCTCTCTCTCTCTCTCTCTCTCTCTCTCTCACACACACACACACACACACACACACACACACACACACACACACACACACACACACTCTCAAGTTCATCTGTCTGCTTAGACAGGTTTATCACTGAACACCTGCGATTTCAACCCACTTAAAGCCGTCATGCTCCCCCCAGTAGTCCACATAAATACGCTGTGTTTGTCCATTAGCAAAAACACGATAATGCAGTTATTATCATCAGCTCCATCTACAGCTGGCTGTCTCCCCATGACATTTTCAGGTGGACTCGGTGGTGTTGTGATTACGCGCTCCGTGGTGCATGACCACAAACAGAACATTATCTGTCGGCTCAGACAGGTTTATCACTAAGCACTTGTGATTGTGACTTACTTAACCTTGTCATGATCCCTGACATTATTATTATTATTTAACATACCATTATATACATATGCATTATTAGTAAACTTATTATTACACATCCAATAATTATTAATCATTCGCCTACGTATCTACGCCTGTCTCCTTGACATTAGATGTAGACTGTGCAGTATTCTGATTGTGTGCTTTATGGTGCATGACTGCAGAAACCTCAGTGGGGTACTGTGCCAGAATGATATTTGATGACAGAGCCAAGGCTGCTGTGCTTTCAGTCACTGCACTGAACACTGATAAAATGGATTTGTATGGATTACATGGTAATTAGCATCTGTAATGTATTTTTGTATGTTTACGTTGTGCTGTCAGTAAATGGGTTATTGTTAGGGTTAGTAACCCTAACCCTAAAGCTTAAAAAGAGACACATGCTGACATCAAAGTACTATTCGTGTGGGGCCAGATGAAGCCTTGGCACTTGGCACTTGGCACTTGGCACGACAGGAGAGCATGTCTGAAAACAACATTTTGAAACGCTAGTTTGCTTTGGCACATTCTGACAGGAGCAACTGACAGGAAAGAGCTTTATAAAAATGTTAGTTGATAGCTCTGTAGTCCTGCCTCAAACCTTGACAGTGTTGTCTGGAAAAACATGTGGGATTTTTTTTTTAAGTCTATTTTTTGTTTTTTTTTATGCCTTTTTATTTTGGATAGGATAGTAAGGCTGGATGAGTGGGGAGACAGATGGGCTAGGGTTGGGATATGACCATACAGGCTGG
>CM059266.1:8886415-8898915 GCA_030347295.1 Setipinna tenuifilis
TATTTCCGGGAGGTCTTCTAAGACAGTGTTCCAAAAGGTAATGGTATGGGGTTTATGCCATCTATTTTAAACATCTGAGCGCGCACACACATAGACACGCACACACGCGCACACACACTCACAACAGACAGAAACACAAACTCTCACAAAATCACAAAATCACAAACTCTCTCTCACACACACACACAGACACACACAGACACACAGACAGACACACACATACGCGCACACACACACACACACACACACACACACACACACATTGAACATTAGTTACTCATTCATCATATCTCAATCACTTAATCTGCTCTCTCAATCACACACTTCTGTATATAAATACAATCCTCCCTTAGTCCTGTTTGTGCTAGCTTTCTCCATCATTCTCCTTACTCATCTGTTTTTCCTCTTTCACCCCCTCCCCTGTGATGGACCCATTTGTTATCAGCTGTGGGGAATGAAAGAAAGAAAGAGAGGAAGAGAGAGAGAGAGAGAGAGAGAGAGAGGAGACTGTGGGGAAAGAGAGAGAGAGAGAAAGATAGATAGATAGATAGAGAGAATAGAGAGATAGGGGGAGAGAGAGAGGGGAGGTAAATTAAAAGATGGAAGGGTTAGGCAGGTTGATAAAGAATGGGAGGGAGGAGAGGGCAGAGAGAGGAAGGGAGGGAATGAACGAGAGATCAGAGGAGAAGTGTTAGATGAGGAGAGACTGGTGGTGAGCGAATAGATTGGAAAGGTGATGGTACCTGTCTTCGCCTGATTAATTATACAGTGTGTGTGTGCGCGCACGTGTGTGTGAATGTGTATGTGTGTGTGTGTATGTGTGTGTGTGTGTGTGTGTGTGTGTGTGTGAGTGTGTGCTATGTGATGTGTGATCGATGGTTTCTATTACGGGTTGTAAGACAATTAAACAGAGACTGGGGGAGTGTGACCTCAAGTGGAACAACTGCCATCTGAACTTACTTCCAACCTTTGCGTGTGTGTGCCTGTGTGCCTGTGTGCGTGTGTAGTAGTAGTGTGTGTGTGTGTGTGTGTGTGCGTGCGTGCGTGCGTGCGTGCGTGCGTGCGTGCGTGTGTGTGTGTGTGTGTGTTCGTGTGTGTGTGTGTGTGTGCGTGTGTGTGCGTAACACTGATTTAACATGAAGTTGTGTGATTTTTGGTTTTGTTGCATGACCCCCTGTGTGTGTCATTTATCTTATACTGTGTGTGTGTTCCAATGTCTGTACGTGTGTAAGTGAGTATGTGTGTATGTATGGAAGTATGTGTACTGGAAGTTGTGTGATTTTTGGTGTTGTTGCATGACCCCCTGTGTGTGTCATTTATCTTATACTGTGTGTGTGTTCCAATGTCTGTAGGTGTGTAGGTGTGTATGTGTGTGTATGTGTGTATGTATGGAAGTATGTGTACTGGAAGTCTGTGTCTGTGTGTGAACGTGTGTGTGTGTTTGTGTGTGTGCGTGTGTGTGTGTGTGCGCGTGAGTGATGAGTAGGCTGAGTAATGATTGAGAGTGTGTTGTCAGGCAACTGTGGAGTGTGCTGTGTCTCTGTGAATGTCTGCACTCATCAGCACTCTTTCATTCACTCACTGCAGCCTCGCCTCAGCACAGCGCAGCACAGTATGGCACAGCACAGTATGGCACAGCACAACACAGCACAGCACAGCACAGCACAGCACAGCACAGCACAGCACAGTATGGCACAGCACGGCACAACACAACACAGCACAGCACGGCACAGCACAGTATGGCACAGCACGGCACAGCACAGTATGGCACAGCACGGCACAACACAACACAGCACAGCACAGCACAGCACAGCACGGCACAGCACAGCACAGTACGGCACAGCACAGTACGGCACAGCACAACATAGCACAGTACAGCATAGCATAGCATAGCACAGCACAGCACAGCACAGCACAACAAAGCACAATACAGCACAATACAGCACAGCACAGCACAGCACAGCACAACATAGCACAGTACAGCATAGCATAGCACAGCACAGCAACAAGACACACAGTTGCATTTAAAACTGATCCTCTATCAATTGCTGCTCTCTCCCTCCTTCTCTCTCTCTCTGTCTCTCTTTCTGTTCCGACACAATAGCAACTCCTCATTTTGTTAAACTTCTAACCCTGGGCTTGTTGTTGGTACAGCAAAATGATCCAAGACAGTAATTAATATTTCTTTGTCTTGTTCCATGTTTTTGTTTATTTGGTTTCTTTTCCCCTCAGCTTTCCACTGTCTCATAATTAATTACCGTCGCCGTCTCTGTTTGTCTTTCAAATTCAGTCGTTTTCTTGGCACAGTACTCATGCAGTGGGTCTCACGTGTCCTTTCCCATCCTTCTCTTTCTGTCTTTCTATCTCGTTCTGTCAGGATGTATCTTCCTTTCCCTCCTGTCGTTAATTTAAAATCTTTAAAAAAGCTGTTTTCTCAATGACACTAATGTGACTTTCTTATGCTCCCCCTGCCACCCTTCCACCCCCACCCCCAATCCCCCACCTCCTACTCATCCTCCACCCCTCTCCATCTGTCTGCTGACTGCCCTCCCTGCTGGCTGTGTGTGTGGATGGCTGCTCTCTCTCTGCCCCCTCTGCCCTGCCTGGTGCCTCCCCTCGGCCTCTCTCAGGTAAGTGCCTGCAACCAACATCACTCTTCTAAACCAGCACTCAGCTCTCAGCTCTCATACTCAGACTGCCCTCCCACAGACACAGACAAACACAAACACACACGAAAATACGAATTGACTAAACACACACGCAATCAATCACAAACAGAGCATGTGCACACACACACACACACATACACATGCAGATACACACACACACACACACACACACACAGACTCAATCACATTCAGACGGTGTGCACGCACACACACACACACACACACACACACACACAAACACAGACAAACACAGACACACACACAAATCCAGAGTGTGCACAAACACTGGGACACTCTTTTTTTTCTCTCTCTCTCTCTCTCTCTCTCTCTCTGTCCTTTTTGGTGCTGAGCACTAGCTTGGTTCATGAGGCCAGTCTGGGCGGGTTAGTTGGAGCGGCAAGTGTTTTATCAGTGCATGGCCATGATTTAGTGTTGCAATTTACTGAACCTGGACAGCTCAATGGAGCCTCTCCAGCCTGAGAGCAGCTCTCAGGGGCCACGCTTCAGGCTCACGGCAGGGCAGGGCAGTCTCTCCTCCACAGGCAGCCCGGTAATATGCCTAAAGCACTGTGTCCCAGTCAGGGCCAAAGAAAGACCTCTAATCAGCCCACTTCCTGCTCATATCCGCAGCACCTGCACCCAGTGTCACTCACAATGTCTTGTCTTCTTTATTTTTTTTTAGTCTTTATTGATTTTTTTTATTATTCTTTTTTTTTTTTATAAATCATAAGCATACACTAAAATGTGTGTACATGTGGGTAGGTGTGTGTGTGTGTATGTGTGTATGTGTTTGTGTATGTGTGTATGTATGTGCATGTGTGTATGTGTGTACATGTGTGTATGTGTGTATGTGTGTACATGTGTGCGTGTATGAGCGTGCGTGCGTGAGGATTATACAGTAATATGTATTCTCTCTGTGCTGCTGTCTGGCCCCTGCTGGTCAGGGTGATGTATGGGAGCGTGTGGAGGCCAAGGCAGCAGCAATAAAGCTTCTCCACCCCCGTCCTCCACTGGCCTCCTCCACTCGGCCTCCACCGCCTGCCTCTGCCGCTCAGCAGCCTCTCGACTCCATGCTAAATTGCAGTCGATGGCACAGCAGCCCAGACTGACAGTGAACTTCTGAGTCACTATTATGGATATACATTAGCAGCCTGGATGACTGTACATAAGAACACATGCTGACACATAAATACAGATATGTGAGCACTTGGCCACACACACACACACACACACACACACACACACACACACACACACACACACACACACACACACACACACTAACATACCAATAAACACGCTGGTAAATGCCAGCACACGGCTGGTGACTAAGAAGTGCATGAATATGCAGTTTTGCGTGGGTGCATTCTGAACATATAAAAATAACTAACTGTAATTTTTCACATTGACAGACTAACACACACGCACACACACACACATGCCTGCACGCACACACACACACACACACACATTAAGCAGAGAGAGTTCATTCAGAGAATGAGAGTTCATTCAGTACAGGACCATGGTATTTGTAGTTAAAATCCCAATAATTCTTTGTTTAGTGACAGAAAAAAGGGGGCTTTTCAAGGCTCACAAATCAAGAATACCTATCATTTTAGCATTTGCATAGAAACATGCCCTTTTAAAGTATTTTAAGTTGAACCTTTTTTTTTTACGGCTTCTCTTAAATGTAAATACGTCCTACTCTATGTCCTCTTTTTACCCAAGAAAAAAAAGCGCACCAACAAGGGTAGCAAACAAGGGTAGAAAACTCCCGACACCCCATGGGGATGCACTGCTGAGTCAGCCAATGGCCTTGCCCTTAGCTCAGTGTTCTGGGCGTCCTCTTTCCTCCCTCCTCCCCGTCCCCACGGTGCTGCAGGACTGTGGGTTCAAGTCTGTGCCAGAGGCAGCTGACCTGTGCGGTAAACTCAATAGAGCTTAGACTTGTTCAGTAGAGTAGTTTTTTCTAATTTTGTCTACTGTCATGGGCAGGTTGGGTAATTCACTTGCATATGCTGCCTCTGTGAAACCCTTTTGAATGAATGAAAGCTAACAGTGATTTAACATCCATACATACCAGCTCAATAGTAGTCAGAATAACACTGCGTATCCTTTGCCCTCACAATATACTTCCTTTTCATTCATTTCAATTGTTCTTAAGTGGCCATATTCTGACCATATAGTTGTGAAACAAGACATTTGTGAACATATTACTATTTGATTATCCCCCTTAACAATGGAATTCTCTTTTCTGACTGACTGATGAGGTGGGAGGTAACTTTGCATAACTGGCTACCTTTGAAGTAGATCTCGAAAAAGTTGAATCACTGTTCCATATTAATGTGCTTATGAATGGTAACCATGACAACTCTCGTAGCCAAATGAACTGTTAAATGCTCTACTTTTTCTGAACGGATGCCTTAAAGTAGCAAATCAACAATGTATTTCAGTAGTTTATGCATATAAAGTTAGATCATAAATACAAACAGGAGATAATAAGGGATAACGACCTTCGAGGTGACCAGTTCTGTGGAAATAATGACTTGGTGGAGTTCGCCTGCACCTTGCCATTATTTTCCACAGAACTGGTCACCTTGTCGGGCATTATCCCTTACATAAAACACTTCCCTGTGAGAGTAGACTAATCTAAGAAACTGAAAAAGAGGGCTAAAAATCCTCAGGGTCCCTTGGTCCTCAAACAACAGAGAGCAATAAATGTGTGATAGTGATCTTCTGGTATAAAAGCTGGGAATACAGAATAAAAACAGACTCACCCCTCTTCACCGAGATGGATCGATCTGATCTATTTGGTCACATTAATTTGATTGGTTAGATTAAATCAGTGATTGTCAAACTGTCTAGGGGTACCTGGATCAACTCACAAAATAAATCTGTGAATGATTTCTCTGGCATAAAGATTAAGTATACATACTACACGTGGAAAAAGATCTTACATTCAAGCTATACCCTATACAACCCAATTGGGGATACATTATTAAGTACCATATAATATGCACAATTATTATGCAAAAATACTCATGGGGATACTTGGTAGAACAGAGTGTCTCGGGGGTTACAAAGCAGTTAAAAGTTTGGGAACCACTGGATTAAATAATAACATGGTGTCTTTACAATACAGTGTTACTGAAAATGCATACGAGGTGCAGCTAGGCCCGGTACCTCAGACACACTTTTCAGAGAGCACGTTGGATTATAAACAGTTTCTTCCTCATCGCCATTTGTTTTCAGATGGTCAGTCAAGCACTACAGCGTAGGCTTTGTCATAGTAGCAAGCATTACAGAAAACTGAGCCAAACAAACAAAAAAGAAACAAGGTCCAAATGAAATGTTACTTAAGAATGGTTTATATTTCTGTTTGAAAATGGTTAGATCTGCCAAGAACAGGAGGGTAAAACACTTAGACATCCAAGCAGACATCCCGAGGCAGAGTCTGACTGCAGAAATACACACACACGCTCACCCGTATATACAGAGAGAGGATGAAAAAACAAACCTCAGGGCCAACACACAGATAAAACTACAAACAGGCAGAGTCAGAGATAGACAGACTGAATGATTTACAGTGTGTAACAGTATATAAGCTCAGTCTCTGTTGGAAACGTGCGCATATCACGACCTTTCAGCTGCTACAAGAACAGCAACATCCCTTTCTACCTTTAAAAAGCTTGTAAAACACCCTTCTCTTACAAGACTGCTTCCCTTCCTAACAAAACTAACAATCACTAAACCAACCTCTTATTCTGTCCCCATGTGGGGAGTATGTGTGTCTGTAGTGTCCCTGCTCCGGGAAACGTATTCAGTCAGACTTTTTGTAAGTCGCTTTGGATAAAAGCGTCTGCCAAATGCAATGTAATGTAATGTAGACCACTCAAGTACCTCACGCAAGCATGGCCTGACGTTGCTGACATTGACGCTAAGGATTTTTCATTCATACCAAAGCTTCTCACATCCTGGCACTCTCCACCCTGGTTGACTGCCAATACCCATAATGCCAATTGCCAAAAATGATTAATAATTTTTCTCAAGTTTAACCAGGACAAGACAAAAGCCATATTGATATCCATTACTACACTTCATAAACTGGCACATCCACATCTGTCTGATTTTTTTTTTTTTTTTACCACCACCTTAACAGGCACTCATGACACAGAGAACTCTGTAACACTTTCTATGAGGCGTGCATTCATAAGACTCTATAAACATAATTATAAAGGCTTATAATGCCTTCATAAAGCTTAATAATGGTTAACATTAGTATTCATAACTATTTATACATACTCATCACTGCACTTGTAATAGCATAATAGCATAATGTCTAAGAAGTACAGCAATGAGTATGTATAAATGGTTATGAATACTTTAAATACATTATGAATGCATTATAAGTGTTTATTAATGTGTTTATAGAGTCTTGTGAATACAAGCTTTATAGAAAGTGTTGCAGAGAACTCAAAACAACAAGACCATAAGTAGAAAAAACTAGAAACTAAAATAAAAATACTAATAATAAAAATAACAGACACAGAGTGTAAATGGATTACAGTACATCCAAGATCCATGGTGGCTCAGTCATACCACACCCAGGGACCACATCGCACCGCCTCCCAGTCCAGTTGGCTACCACATTCAATACAAAGTTATAATTCTAATGGTTTACAAATCACTACATTACCTGGCCTAATCTTGTCTACATATCCTCTCTCCTAACTTCATGAAGACCACCCTGCTACCTGAGGTCTATGCAGTTATCCCCTCCCCCTCTTCACCTCAGTGTGGCTGGCCCTAAGATTTGGAATACTCTCCACTTTTAAAACCCTACTAAGGACACACTTATTCAGAATAGCTTCCCCCATTGTATTGCCTCTTAGTGGGTTTTTCCTACTTGTGTAGATGTCTTCTCATACTTATACTATATACTCCTTTTATGATATTTTTCTAGCACTTACAGTATCTTCACTGTCTATTGTGGCTTTGTCCAGTCTGGCTAATCTCTTGTCATTGTGCATTGTCCTCAGTGGTTGTGTACTTTAAATACAAAAAAACTGCAAAGTGTCCTTGGGTCTCTGGAAAGGCACTTATAAATAAAATGTATTATCTATTATTAAAGTAAAAAGAGGTTCAAGGAAAATGACAGAATGGTGGTCACACACACACACACACACACACACACACACACGCACACACACACACACACACACACTCAAAACAAGAACACACTTCAAAGGCAAGCAACACAGCAGTGACCTTGTAAATCTAACACACCAACACTTGCACCTGCACAAGCATGCGCAGATATATGCATCCACTCAGGGGAAATAGCCACACCATTTAGACTGCATAAATTCTCTCTCTCTCTCTCTCTCTCTCTCTCTCACTCACACACACACACACACACACACACACACACACACACACACACACACACACACACACACACCATCACCACCACCACCCATACAAATTCCACACACACCCCCCACCACGTCCACTACCATTAAACTTACTATGCCTCACTATGCCCACATAGTCTCTTCTAATACATGGCGGTAACTGAGGCTTGTGCACGTGCACTATCTCAGAGAAACAGGTGCGTAGCAATGGGAGTTCACTCAGGTCAACGAATTATACAAAATCAGCGCTCTCTCTCTCTCTCTCTCTCTCTCTCTCTCTCACACACACACACACACACACACACACACACACACACACACACACACACACACACACACTCACACACTGCCTCATTCTATTTCCGCTGTACACATGCATGCACATTCACAAACAGCAGGAGTGTTGCTGTGTGTTGGTCTATGTGTATGAGTGTCTGTGTGTGAGAGAAAAAGTATTTGTTTAATATATAAGCAGTCATCTCCTCCTCCTCCTGTAAAACGTTTAGCTGCTTAGTGCCCCACCTAGTGATGAGAAACAGCAAGGACAGGACATGTCCATCTCATCTGCTGTCAGAGCACGCACGAGCCTGCGAGAGCACACGCCGTGGTGACTTTAAAGCACGAGACCTGCAGCCTTCTTAACCCCCTGAGGCAGTGGGCTGTGGGAATAAAAGCTGCTGTGGTCGCATTGTCACGCCCTGTCAACCTACAACACGCACTGGTCCGGAATATTCATGAAGCCAAGTGTACCGTAATCTTCTCGTTCGCTTGCTGTCTTCCCATCCTATCCCTTATTCTGTTCCTGTCTCTCTCCCTCTCTCTCTGTTTCTATGCATGTGTGTGTGTGCGCCTGTGTGTGTACATGCATATTTTATGTGTGGCATCAGCGTGCGTTTTGAGTGTGTTCAGCCTGTTTGCGTGGTCTCTGGCTCGTGTCCCTACCATGTGTTGTATTTAGCGCACTTCCACTCAGCACCAGTAGATGGCGCAGTAGGGTTACAAGCGAGCTGAGACTGTAACAGGTGTTCACACACAGGTGTGTGTGTGTCAATGTGTGTGTGTGTGTATGAAGCAGTGTGTGATTCATCAAAGCTTTCCGTTAATAAAATGTGACATTTACCGCTGGCAAATTTTATCCTCCCCCTCCACCATTGACACCATGCGAACAAAGGTAGAGGTTGGGTCAATGTGAAAGCCTGGTCAGGTGTTTATGTAGACGGCATGTGTGTGTGTGTTTGTGTGTGTGTGTGTGTGTGTGTGTGTGTGTGTGTGTGTGTGTGTTTGTGTGTGTTTGTGTGCATGCCCGCCCATCAATCTGCCTTGTGAACCCCGCACCTCTGATGTTGGCATTTCACACACCTGCGGCAAGAGCAGGAGTGGGAGCCTCCAGTCATCACCTGGTGATGGACGGTTATAGTCCGTCCAGTGCTGTGGGCAGCCCATCGCCGGGGGAACACTCTGTGCTTGCTTCATTTGAATTGGCAGCGTTTATGAGAGAAGCCACAAAAACAGGATGGACGGCCTGAAAAGAGCATTAAAGCCCTTTACTTACCCACCGTGCACCGGCGCTGATGCTGAAAAACGGAGTGATTCATTGGAGGAGGAGGAGGACTGTGGTCATGAGACAGGAGGATTGGATGGGGGGAAAGAAGGGAGAGGAGGAGGAGGGGGAGGGGGAAGGGAAAGGAAAGAAAGGAAAGGAAAAGAAAAGTGGAGGAAAAAAAACAGAGAAATCAATAAGTCTGATTTTCCCTCTGAGTCTCACTCTCTTCGTTTCTCGTTCATCTGTTTCAGCCGCGGCCGCCCAGAAGACAGCTTTATATGGAAGAATTGTCACAAAATGACCGAGTGAGAGAGAGAGAGAGAGAGAGAGAGAGAGAAAGAGGGAGAGAGGGAGAGAGAGGGAAAGAGAGAGAGAAAGAGACAGACACAGCCAGAGGGAGAAAGAGGGAGGGGGAGAATGAGAGAGTGTGAGATGGAGAGAAGGAGGGAAAGAGAAAGAAGGAGTGAGACACAGAGAAAAAAACAGGGGCGAGAGTGAACGAGACAGAAAGAAGGAGGAGGAGAAAGATTAGCTTTGCTAGAGAAATGGAGTGAGTTGAAGAAAGGGAGGGAAAGAAAAGAATAAGTGTGTGTGCCAAGAGAAAGCTGGAGTGATAGAAATAATGTGAACGTCAAAAAAACAGATTGCGAAGGAGTGAGGTGTGGACAGGTGGCAGAAGGAGAGAATAAAGCACCATTACACATCTGTAAGAAACACACTGATGGAGCGGCTGACTGAAAAAAAAACATGTGTAGAAGCACATATAGACATGATGTCAAGGTGGCAGAAAGACTTGGAGAGCTAGAGAGGCGTGGAAGAGATGGATATAAAGAAAGTTATGAAAGAACAGATGGGCAGAAATGGAAAGGTGGGGGGATAATGAAAAAGTGTGTGTGTGTGTGTGTGTGTGTGTGTGTGTGAGAGAGAGAGAGAGAGCGAGAGAGAGAGAGAGAAATCATGAGCGAGCGAATGAGTGAGAGAGAGACAGAGATAGATAGAGAGACAGGGAGATAATGAAAAAGTCAGTGTGTGTGTGAGAGAGATGGGGAGATAATGAGAAAGTCAGTGAGAGAGATGGAGAGAGAGAGAGAGAGAGAGAGAGAGAGAGAGATGGCATGCAATAAAGGAGTGAGGAGGGAGAGCTGCTTGTGACAGGCGGTGCAGTGTGGTGTGGTGCGGTGCAGTGTGGTGTAATTGTCATCATATGTCATGGTGTCCCCTGTGTCCTTTAGGCAGATAAGGCATAGGCACTCTTTAAAGAGGACAGCATTAAACCCCCCCAGCTTACCACTGCCTGCCCCCCTCCATCATCCGTGTTTTACAGCAACTTACCGTCCCCTTCTCTCTCTGTCCCTGTGCTTGAGTGACGCTATGCTGTGTTTTACAGCCAAAATTTACGTCTGTCTTTTGGCTTATCCATGTGTTTAACAACTGTGTGTGTGTGTGAGTGTGTGTGTGAGTGTGTGTGTATATGTGTGTGAGTGTGTGTGTGTGTGTGTGTGTGTGTGTGTGTGTGTGAGAATGTGTGTGTGTGTGTGTGTGTGTGTGTGTGTCTCTCTAGTGTGTGTTTCCTTCTTTCTCTTTGTACATGTGAGTCGTGTGTTTGTCCACGCCCATCTCTGCAATACACCTTACAACAGGAGTGAGTAATTCACCTGCCATTTCCATGTGTTTTAGATAGAGTGAGTGAGTGAATGAGTGTGTGTGTGTGTGTGTGTGTGTGTGTGTGTCTGTGTGACAGAGAGAGAGAGAGAGAGAGAGACAGAGGGAGAGAAAGACAGAGAGAAAGATAGATAGATAGATAGATAGATAGATAGATAGATAGATAGATAGATAGATAGATAAAGAGAGAGAGAGAGTTTTTGTGTGTGTGTTTCTCAGTGCCTACCTCTGCAATAGGCTATGTGTGTTTTTTACAGTGAGGTAGTTTCTGTGTGCTGAGGGGCAGCGCCAACACTGTCTTTATGTGCTCATAACCTCTGATTTACACACCACTGGGGTACGATGGGTGGATAAAGCCTAGGCCCTGTTTTTACGGCGGGGTCTTTGTGTGTGTGTGTGTGTGTGTGTGTGTGTGTGTGCGTGTGTGTGTGTTTGTGTGTGTATCTGCACGCACTCTCGTGTATTTGTGTGTGTAAGGTGAGAGTCATGTTTGTTTGTTTGTTTTCTGTGAGCATTCAACTGTTTTTTTGTGTCCAAGTGTCTTTGGTTCTTCTTATTCCCTTGTAGCCCTTTCTGTCTTTTTTCATTGTCTTTTCTCACACATTCTCTCTCTCTCTCTTTCTCTCTTTCTCTCCCACTCTCTCTCTCTTGCTACCTCTCTCTTACGCACGGACGCACACACACACACACACACACACACACACACACACACACACACACACACACACACACAAACACACACACACACGCACACACATACACACAGACACACACACACACACACACACACACACACACACACAAACACACACACACATATCTTGGCATAATTTTCGCTGCTGGCTTTCCATTTCTATTCTGCCCACACACTCCCTGGCAACCATGCAGACACAGCCCTCTCTCTCACACACACACACACACACACACACACACAACCATGCAGGCACAGCCCTCTCACAGCCCTTTAGTCTCCTCAGTCTTCAGAAGCTGCTCCACACTCCTCACAATAAGCACTCAGCCATCGGCCATAAAGCCTGCAGCCAGCCACTATGGTGTACTGTACGTGTGTGTATGTACAGTACCATCACGGGTGGAAATTAACTTTGCAAAAATCTACAGTAAACCTTAACCAGCCACTCAAGACAAATAAATGGTAAAAAATTTCACCAGCCACTCAAGAGTAGATTAGTGTTTTTGTGTTCAACATCTACA
>CM059266.1:8906415-8936415 GCA_030347295.1 Setipinna tenuifilis
AGGCTGTGACCCTAAATAAAAAAGACCACATTGCTGGATAGGACTGGACTGGATAAAGCACATCAAACTCCGCCAGTAGCCTTTTACTCGCTTTGAGCCGAGGAAGAGTGCAGCTGCAGCGTTCGTCAATTATGCACGGCTAATCGGCCTGATCTATTGATAGAGAGAGAACGCCCGATCAGATTGTTCTGAAGCAAATGTTCTCTTGCACTGCACATGTCAATTTCTGATTAATTCCTTACACACACACTAAGACAGACACCCACACTAACACACACTCACTCTCTCTCTCTCTCTCTCTCTCTCTCTCTCTCTCTTTCTCTCTCTCTCTCGTTCTCTCTCATTCTCTGTCTCTCTCACAGACACACACACACACACACACACACAGACTAACGACAATTTAACAGCCATACACCGCTGTGAGTGTGTGTGGTGTGCCGGGGGGGGGTGTCCCCCGCTCTCCCGCTGCCCCTGGTGAAGTGTGTGAGAGTGAGAGTGGATGTGATGTGAGGACAGTTATGAGTGTTTATATGAGTCAGATGCATATCCCCAGTCCTCCAGTCTCCAGTCTCCGGTCCTGTGGGCACAGGTGCTGATTAAGAGCCCACTCTGGTGCGCCACGGCGTGGTGCTGTGCGGTGCGGTGCGGTGCGGTGCTGTGCTGTGCTGCCATTTGCATACGTCTGAAGCTGTTTACCACGCCTGGGCGAGGAAGGCCCGCCGTCAGACACCGCATTTAATCAGGGCCAAGTTGTCTAAGGAAACACCTCGTTTGTTCCACTTTCCTTCCTCATCCGCACAGAAATCGGTTATTAACGCATCACTGAGCGACGATCCCCCCCCCCCCCCACCCGCACTGACTCCCTGTGTGGGTCTGCTTAGGATTATTTGGCATAGTGCTCCATTCACAGAGGGGAGAGCCATATGGCCTGTATGAAATATGAAAATAAATAAACAACTTGTTTGTTACGAGAAATTAAGTAAGTAAATTGGCTCAACAAGGCTCCGGCTTTCTGCCTCGACCGGTTTCCACATATATCCTGACCAAACCTCACTGCAGCGCAGGGCTTAAGAAGGTCTACAAGATACTGGGCTAAGTATGCTCATCGCCTTCCCGAAATCGACACAGAGCTGTTTGAAGATTAAGAGCCCCCCACCTACCCCCCCCCCCCGCCTACCCCTTCATACCCAATCCACCCCGCCAGCCCAACCTCCTCTGCCCACCCTGGTGATTACCCAAATCCCCTGGATTGGCACAGCCTGTTGCTCCCTACGCCCCCCCCCCCCCCCCCCCCCCCCCCCCCCCCCCCCCCCACACACACACACACACACACACACACACACACACACACACACACACACACACCCCGGAGGAGGAACCCTAATCCCCGGTGTGAGAACCAACTGCTCCACAGCGACCTGACTTCCAGTTAGTGTGGAGAGAGAGAGAGAGAGAGAGAGAGAGGGAGGGAGAGAGAGAGAGAGAAAGAGGGAGGGAGGGAGAGAGAGAGAAAGAGGAAGTCAGAGAGGGAGGGAGAGAGCGAAAGAGAGAGAGAGAGAGAGGGAGAGAGAGAGACAGGGAGAGAGAGAGAAAGAGAGAAAGAGAGAAAGAGAATGAGGGAGAGAGAGAGAGACAGGGAGAGAGAGAGACAGGGAGAGAGAGAGGGAGAGAGAGAGAGAGAAAGAGAGAAAGAGAGGGAGAGAAAGAGAGAAAGAGAGGGAGAGAGAGAGAGAGAGAGAGAGAGGGAGAGGTAGAGAGACAGGGAGGCTGTGGGCCAGGAGCTGTGCCTCTGGGCTGGGCAAGCGAGTGAGCGAGGGAGTGAGGGGCTCGGTGGGGGCTTGGTGGGGCTCGGTGGGGGCTTGGTGGGGCTTGTGTCCGGTCCCGCGGCGCTGATCCTTTTAATGGAGGGATTAGCGACTGCTCAGCAGTCTGCTTGTGTCTCACTCCCTCCTGTCTGCACCTCTCTGATTAGTGCTGTACAACGGCGTGCAGTGTGTGTTTGTGTGTGTGTAGCCTGCTAAACCAGCCCCTTGTACTTAATTTCATTTTGTACAGAGGGTCTGGCTGTGATATGTTGAGAAATGTTTTCTTCTGGGAGGTAAAGACTTTGCTGAGGTTTAAAACGATTGGATCTGCCTTTGCCAAATCGCTAACGTCTGGTCCTGACGTAAGCAGTTAGTCTGGCTATAAGCCTGCTTAAGCACTACAGTTCAAATGTAGCACACAAAGTCAACGTCATCGCTCATAAACAGTCCTTCTGATCACTGACTGGTTAGGCAAGATTCTGCCTGAGAAAACCATGTCAATGGAACCTCATCCAGACCCTCTGTACAGAATGAAATGAAGTACAAGGGGCTGGTTTACCAGGCTAGTGTTTGTGCGTGCATGTGTGTGTTTGAGTATGTGTGTGTGTTTGTAAGTGCAAGAGTATGTGTGTGTGCCAGTGCGCAATAGTGTGTGTGTGTAAAAATGTGTTCCAGGATTGTGTTTTGGTGAATGTGTGCATGTTTCTGTAAGTGCAAGTTTTTTTGTGTGTATTGTTTTAGTGCATTTTAAGTGTGTACACTTGTTGGTTGTGTGTATGGGTGTGTGAGTGTGTGTGTGTGTGTGTGTGTGTCTTTTGTGTCCATGTGTGTATTATCTTGTCTTTGGAGTTGAAAAACAGGAAGATGCAATTTTGTAAAATGTTCACTCTTAAGACATCATCTTCCTGTCCTTTATTGAGTCTGAGACACACCGAGTTACCCAGCAGTCTCAGCGCGTAGCAACCCTCAACAGACTTCCAGCAAGAACACACGAGGGGACGAAAATGATCTGTTGCCAAGAAACCGCCAGTGTCGGAGATAATCGCTTGTATTCCCTATCACCCCGTGAACTTTCAATTATTGCACCAGTCAATCTTGTCAGATAAAAATTGCGCTGAAAAGTACCTTTAATAAACTGAGGCTGTCGCCGAGCGGCTACTCAAGGCGGAGCAGGAAACAAGTCTGTGCTTGTCTGGTCTCCACACAGATGTATGTGCTGGTGGTTATTGGCACATTTGTCTTGGTGGCAAGGGCTGGGTCACCTTTACATTACCCAACTCTGCCCTACAAAGGCAAAATGCAGTAATTACGTGAATACAGACACTGAGAAACCCCTGCCCACTGCCCAGTCAAACATGTTCTGGGTATAATAGTGGCGATGCTTTTATGTGCTTTCTTAATAGGAAGAAGCAAAAGATTTAGTCACAAGACAAAGGAGGTTTTATAAAGCCAATTTCCAGTCTAAACTTAATTTGACAAAATATGCAGTTACTGCTCTTTGGCTTTGTAGGGCTGAACTGTCAAGCCACTCATTCCACTCACTCAGTAACATATCAATTCAATTCAAATCAATTTCACATCCACACTGTTGTTTTTATGTGATGAGTAACTTAATGGGTAGCTGGACTGTGTTGGTCCAGTCAGGGGCGAATCTAGACCATTTTTAGGGGTGCCAAGGCACCCCTTGGCTCAGTGCAAAATGAATAATATATTATATATAATAATAGTGTTGTGTGATAAGCACTGGGGGCCGGGCACCCCTAAAGACCAGATGCTAAAATCGCCCCTGGGTCCAGTTGAACAATAAATTATTTTTCCACATGAGTGGGGGTAGTCTTGCATGAAGCACCCTTTCACTGATAATCCATTGCAAGCAATGATTTTATAACCTTAAAGAAAAAAGAATACTTTTTACAACACCTTCATCTTTGTCTCTCATTAATAGATAAGATCTGTTTTAAGATCAAATCTTCTAATCTGTTTGTCTTGAAAAGAAGATTTACATCTAAAGTCAAACTTATATTGGCCTTACATCTAAATTTACTGGATACTGTTTCTCAGAAATATGACATGAAGGCCAGTGCTTCTGAATTGTTTATCCAAAAAGCCAATTCGGGAGAGAAAGATACCAAACAGCTTAATATAATAAAATCAAGACAATCCGGCAAAAACAAAGGGAAAACTCAATCTGCATGGGGTCTTCAAAATTCACTAATGAGTACAGCCACTGTTACAGATATGTAGCTGAATAAAAACAATCATGCTCATGGGGTGGGGTGAAGAACCACACTTATGGACACCAGCCCCAAGAGATGCCTTACAAACACACATATAGTGCTTAACTACTCCTTTCCCATGCTTATTTAGTACACACACACACACACACACACACACACACACACACACACACACACACACATATATATATATATATATGCTTATATACATTGAATATAATATTTCACTATCAAACAGACACACACACACACACACACACACACACACACACACACACACTGATATGTGATATTATATGCTATATATATAGATGTATTGAATATAATATCGACATGTTTTCAAGCGGCAGGTAAAACATACACTTACCCTCTTCACCTCAAGTATGTCTTGATATGCAGCGGGAGTGGGAATTCCTCTGAACATGTTTCTTTCGGTTGTCTATCAAACATTATTTATGTGAACTCTGAGTTGCTGGTTCCTGTGTGTTTTAGAAGTACAGGCCCTTTGAACTGACTGCACCTGCTGTGGTTCTGATGTGAATCCACATCAACTCAAATATGTGTTTCTCTTTTGCTCTTTGTAGTGTACAAAGAAAACGGCTAGTTTGCGGTGAAAAAGATGAAGGCTTTTATCCTTCTGAAAAACGCTCAAAGAAAAAAGGGAGCAGAGAGCAAGAAATGATGGGTTTTAATAGTTCACAAGTTCTCAGCATGTCATATCTTGACATTGATTTGAAAATTCACAAAACAGCATAATATTTTTACTTTTACAGTTTTAAAAAAGAGCCCATGAGAAAATTGTAGGGCCACTAACCAATCACAATCATCTGGATGTTGTTATATAATGTGTAACCTTAATGTTATACTATATCATGGTCTTTCTGTAAGTGATGTACAATGTAGACTTGCCATAGTTTAAACAAGGAGAATGTATAGCCTTTTTAACATTGCCTATTTCAGTAGTATTACACTATGTATATACAAATTGATATTTAGGTGAGTGCTTACCATTGATGATGTTGAACATGGTGGTACTTAATGCCCATGTAATTGGAAAAAAATGATGCACCTACTTTTATCCTTTAAGTATAAAACAATTGTGTTCCCTGTATATGCCATAGCTGCCGGCTGTAAAATAGGCTAAATGTTGATAAGCTCTCTTAAGTGTTTTTCTTTAGCTGTGACATAGACATTTGTATTCTTGTCCCCCACACTTGCTCCCCCTGCCTAGGCCTTTCTTCTCCAACTGTTCCTGGTTTTGTTCTCACCCTTCCAGATTAGTTCCTACTCTCCTCTATCAGGTCAGAATAGGCTGAAGAAGCCTTTCGGATGAATGGTTGAAGCGTCTAAAAGCTCCAAAAAAGAAGTTCAGTTGCATGCAACTTAGCTCCTTCGACCCCTTCCTAATTGGCTTTTTCTTGCCTCATGCTTTCCACCTCCTCTTCCTCTCTCCTGCACCACCACCATCACCTCCTCTTCTTCTCCTGGTGTCTCATCCGTTTGCCTGCCTCTCTTCCTGCCCCCGTTCCTCCTTGACAACAAAAGCAATGAGCCGAACGAGGTGCGGCTGGTTATTGGTTTTGGAGTAGAGAGAAGTGGAGAAGGTAGAGAAAGCCCATTTGTCCGTCTACCTCTGAACAATGAGGGCCCTGGGCATCTTCTCTGGTAACTCGCCAGGCCAATTAAGTCCAACAATAGCTCCCCCACTCTCTCTTTTATGATCTCTCTCTGTCTCTCTTTCTGTCTCTCTCTCTCTATCTATCTCTGTCTCTCTCTCGCTCGTTCTTGATTTCTCTCTGTTGGTCTCTCTCTCTGTCTCTCTCTCTCTCTCGCTCTCTCTCTCTCTCTCTCTCCCTCCCTATGGGGGGATTGGAATCACCTAATACCAATCTTCAGCCTATCAGCACAAAATGCAGTAGACCCCCAAGGCTGATTCAACAGTCCAGCAGGATGCCTCCCCAGCAATCACACACACACACACACACACACACACACACACACACACACACACACACACACACACACACACACACACACACACACACACACACACACACACACCAAGGACACATAGACCTTTGACCTCTTACTGACTTACTGACTGCATTTTCTTATCCTCTCCTCTTCCATCGAAAAGTCCTTTTTCTGTCTTTATCGACCACTCCATTCTTTGTTACCTGTTTTCTGCTATCCTCTCTTATCAGCAGCTTGGACCCTCTTTGGAAATGTTGAGCTGCCGGTTGGATGTTGAATGTTGAATGTCTTAAAAACACCATATTGGAACAGGGAGGTTAAAGACTGCTTTTATCTTTCTTTGTATTGTTGAGCTGACAGGCTTCGCACAGTCAATGGGTTCATGGAAATCAGCCAATCAGCCTTGACCACTGCCCTGCAGTAAAGACACATAGACTGGCACGGTCAAGAGGGCAAAGTGAACCAGCTTGATTTTGGCACAGACCATAGACTGGTCAAACCCTCTGTAACATCAAACATAGACTTTCTCACAGACTGGAGCCTAAATTGCCTAAATTGAAGGTCCCTGGTGCCACCATCTTTGCCAATTCCTTGCATGAATGTCATTGTAAATAATCTGGGGGTTAAACTAATGGATTTCTAAAAAACATTAACCACCAAACATTTATCATGGACCTAAAAACTACCAAAGCACACCAAAACTGTTTTTCGGTTACACTTTCTATGAACCCAGTCTTCATAAGAGGTTATAAACACATCCAAAAAGTGTTATAATGCATTTATAAAGCTATAATGATTGACATAAAATGCACAACTACTTATACACGCTTATGACTGCACTCATAAGGCACTGTGCTATGTTATAAGCCTTTATAACTTTAAGTGACATAGTGCATTCCTTTTTCACCTCATCATACTCATTATCATGAGGTCAGAAGAGCTTTATAATACACTGTGTCACTTAAGGTTGTCAAGGCTTATAACATAACATTCTAATCTTTACAAGTGCTGTCATGAATATGTATAAATAGTGGTGTGTGCTTGTGTCAATCATTATAAAGCTTTATGAATGCATTAAACATATATATTATGAATGTGTTTATAGCATTGTGAGATGGTGAACTTCTCTCACCCACTCACCGTTTTTATTGTGGAAAAAAGACTGAACTCTGTGTGCTACGCTTGCCACCACCTGGTCTGCAGTACGCTGATGGCGTCATTGGGTGGTGGTAGCGTTCAATTGTCTAATAATTGGCCCAGTCATTCCGTAAATTGAATGCACTATTTAAGGTGTGCCTCATTGCTCACCGGGAGAGCGACACGAACGAACAGAACGAGAGCGACACAGGAAGAAACGAACAAGAAGAACGAAACCAACACGAGACATTAAGACAGAGACTGCAAGAACAGCCGCTGAGTAGTAGGGCTGCTGTGAATACTGGAGAAAACAGTGAGCCTAAAGGCGGTATTGTTTGAGTTGTTTATTTTGTGGAATTTGGTTTCGGTATAAGTGTCGTCAATTTAGTTATTTATGTTTTGTTTGTGCACGGGTTTTTTTTGTGTGTAAAATAAAAGACGATATATTTTTTCTATACGTTCGTGGACTTGGAGGTTTTTGCACCACTTCACCCCAACTTCCAGTTAGCTCGCAATCCTACAAGTGAGGAGCCTGACCGGCTTTTTCACAAGCATCCTATGAAGACTGGGTGCATAGAAAGTGTTACCCTGTTTTGGGGATGTTGCCCGCTTCTGCAGTGTACGTGTAAGGTATTATAACTTTATTACATTCTGTTCTGGCTTTATTGTTTAGCCTGGGAGGTTGCTGCTTGGCCAAAACACACACACACACACACAGCACCCTAGGCCTGTGCCACACAAAGCTAATGCTCAGCCATTGGCCTCTATTGAATTATCAGCGAGTGCCCATTGCCTTAGCATCCCTGTGTGTTTACCCCGACTGCCATCAGCTCATCCCATGTTGAGAACCATTTTAGCTGATTGTTGTTGGAGTGTGGTGGTCGTTGATTATTATTATTGTCAAATCTGTGGCTGAGGTTGAATCTGAGGTTGAATCTAGACACAATAGACATAATTATTACTGCAAAACATGCTCCAGTAGATCAGGAGTTATTTAAAAGCTTTGTCATCTACCGCTGTAGGCCTACCGCAGTGGCATAGTAAGATAAGATAACGTTGGCCAACTCTATTTACCATCATTGTACATTAAATGACAAAGGAATTAAAACATTACAATAACTGATATGAATATGTGAAACCATGAATATGAATGTGTGTGTGTGTGTGTGTGCATGCAAGCATGTGTGTCTAGCAGAAGTTTTCTCGCTGCATAGCAAATGACTGATGTTCTGCGTCTTTCCTTGTGCAACTGGCTGAATTAGAATGTGCTTAATGGCTGCATATTATCACCTGCTAGCATTTGCCGCTACGCTAAAGCAAAGGCCTCAGAATCCCCCGCACCGAACGGCAGCCGGCTGTGCCTCATGTTGTGCGCTAATGAAGTCGGTCACTGTGGAATTAAAGTTTGCAGCAGTTGTTTACATGCAGGCGTATGTACACCAACACATAAACACACACGCACACGCACACACACACACACACACACACACATACACTCTTTCACACACACACTCTTTCACACACACAAACACACACACACACACACACACTCTTTCACACACACAAACACACACACACACACACACACGCACACGCACGCGCACACACACACACACACACACACACACACACACACACACACACACACACACACACACACACACACACACAAGACATATGCATGTTCACACAACCTACAAATGTCTAGATCTACCATAGAGAAAAAAAAAAAACTTTTCTGACAGTCCACAGCTGTGCCTTGTACAAGAGTGGGAGAGAAGGTGGAGGAGGACTGGTGGTGATGATCAAAGCAGAGGTGTCATAGTTATTCATGGAAAGCATGATACTTCACGATGCTACAAGACGAGTTACAGTAAGTCGCTGTGGAGTTAGTCAGTGGAGCTAGCGAGTTAGCGAGTTAGCGAGTGCCCACACATTTTCTCGTCCCACACACGTTATTTACCTGCTCTACCGTCCTCACTCTCACTTGTTTTATCGTGTGTTTTTCCTGCCTCGTGATTCACGATGGCGTGTCAATAACAATTTACCTGCAGTGCATTCCCAGAATCCTGTCGAGATGGCGATGAATGTAGGCCTATGTGGGAGTGAGATGAAAAACCCAGGGTTTCTCGTGTGTGTGCGCTTGTATGAGTGGTGTGTGTGTGTGTGTGTGTGTGTGTGTGTGCGCTTGTATGTGTGTGTGTGTGTGTGTGCGTGCATGTGCGCTTGTGAGCTTGTATGAGTGGTGTGTGTGGGTGGATATAAACTGGGTCCAAACATCCCACCCACCCCCACCCCCCACCCTCCTTCACACACACACGTACAAAGAGACACACAGACACACAAACACATACACACCAACACCCTTCTCCCTCCACATTCCACAACTGCCCCTGTGCCTACACACATCCCAACCCCCCCTCTTGCGTGTTAGAAGTGAAAGATGCAGAGCAGGAAAAACACAGGAACAAAGCGGTTTGCTATCTAGAGACTTACTGGGGAAAAAAGGCATATGCGAAAGGCCAGAGGGAATCCTTTCTTCTTTTTCTCAGCACGTTCAAAGCCTAGATTAACTGCTCAGTATGCAAACTCATTTGCATGCCAGGTAAATATGCCATTACAGTGAACAAATGATGAGGGTCAGAAAGAAACAGAGAGAGAGAGAGAAAGAGAGACAGAGAGAGAGAGAGAGGGAGAGAGAGAGAAAGACAAAGAGAGAGAGACACACACAGAGAGAAAGAGAGAGAGAGAGACAGAGAGAGAGAGAAAGAGAGAGAATGAGGGGGAGTGCAAGAGAAAGTGTGGGGCGGAGGGAGTTTGCAGTTGTTTTTTATGGGCGATGTGATGGAGTGTGGGGGCCTAGCCAGGGAAGGTGTGTGTGTGTGATTTTTAGGGGGTGACTTATGAGCAGGTCCCATCCCATCAATGAGTGCAAGCATCTCTTCAATCCCAAAGCTCCCTCCAGTACATCTTCATCACGTTACATTAAACATCAAACAGCCATTCCATCACTACAAAATGTGCAAGTGCGCGTGTGGGGGGGGGTGGGGGGTGGTGGGGGGGGGGGTCTCTGGGTGCAACCCAACCCAAGCTGGGCGTGTTTATGTCACAGAGAAACATATAGCCTTCACCCAACAGCTATTTGTTACTCAGGCAGACAGACTGCAAGGGCATCCCAGGTCTGTTAGAGAGTAGACTGGCAAACGTCTAGTCTAGGTGCACTGTTTTGCCAGACACACCATACCCAGTTGGCTCCCTTCACAAGGCTAGTGGCCATAATGATCACTGAAAAAGCTAAACGTATTGAGTCATCAGCAAAACTTGTTTCAGGAAACAAGTGCGACCCAATACAGCGGAACGCCTCTCTCTTAATGACTTTTGGGACGGTTGGGAGTGTGGGGCAGAGTGCGGGGCGGGCGGAGAAGAAGGTGACAGGTGAGAGTGTGTGTGTGTCGGTGCTGTTGTTGCTGATGTGCCTGAGCTTAGAGACTAGTACCTGCCCTCCTGTCTCCTCTCCCTCGTTCATAAATGCTTCATGAGTGCACTGACAATGAATGGCTCTCATTGGAGAAACTCAAGGTCCATACAGACTGACATCGATGCCCTCCCCCAGCATGCATGCACGCACGTACACACACAAAATACACACACACACACACACACACACACAAACAAAATACACACACAAAATACACACACAAAACACACACACACACACACACACACACACACACACACACACACACCAGAGGTACATATAACAAAGTCTTAATTATTAACAACATCCTTAATTAATGTAATCTCTCTGTCTCTGTCCACCCCTCCCTCCCCTCTTCTTCTTCTCTCTCTCTTCCCCTCTCTTCCTCTCTTTTCCTCTGTCTTTCTCTATCTTTGCATTTCCAAACAAACAAGCCCTCCCATGTCTATATGCTCCCCCAGCAGCGCTAGTAAGTGTGTGAGGCTATAGGAAGGGCTGCGGGGGGGCTAACGGCTAATGGGCAGCCATTCCAATGCTTCATGAGTGTACTGACGATGAATGGCTCTCATTGGAGAAACTCAAGGTCCATACAGACTGACATTGATGCCCTCCCCCAGCATGCACGCACATACGCACAAACACACACACACACACACACACACCACACATACAAAATACACACACACACACACACACATAACGGCTAATGGGCAGCCAATCCCACACAGAGCACTCACAGCGCACAGCATGGGCATAAATCATGCACCGTGTTTGGCCATGTCAGGAGCACGTCGGCAAGCACACAAACAAAGCCCCTCACCTGGCTCCTAACAGCCCCCTCTCAGGGCCCCCCTCGCTCTCTATCATGCTTTCTTTCCTTCTCTCATCTCTCCCTCTCTCTCTGTCTCTCTCTCTCTCTCTCTCTTTATCTCCCTCTCTCTCTCTCTCTCTCTCTCTCTCTCTCTCCCTCTCTCTCTGAGTTTATTGACCTGTTTGAGTGCGGCTGTGCTGTGCTCTGAACCTTATTAGAGGGGTTACCTTGAGCAAGCTGACATTTATCTCACCTGTTTCTCGCTAACTCTCTAACTCTCTAACTCTCTCTCTCTCTGTGCTGCTGTTTCTCACAGTCACGGGTGTCTCTCCTAACTCTGTTTAGCACACATACAACCACAGATACACACAGATATACACAGAGACATAGTTAGAAGCAGACAGACAGAGAGAGAGACACACACACACACGAAACACACACTTGCGCACACTTTGGCGCACTGCAGACACACATGTTCATGTATACACACACACACACACACTGATGCTGGCACACAAACACACAGACACAGACACACACACACACAGACACACACACACACACACACACACACACACACACACACACACGCACACACACCGCAGGCCATAGCAGCACTGTTCATCAGGATGTGGTGTCTTCTCCTTGACTCTGAGCCCACAGGAGGCTGGTTCTCCTAGGCATTATTATATCCGCAGGTGCAACCGCAGCAGAGGAAATCTCCTTGGCTTTCTCGCACAGCGCTTGGCAACAAAGCCTCCTTTTCCTTTGCTCTCCTTCCTGTTACTCCCCTTGTGCTTTCCCTCCTTCATTCTCTCTTTCAGTCTGATCTCTCTCTTTCTCTCTTTCTTTCTCTCTCTGTCTGTCTGTCTCGTTTCCAAAATAAAAGCCCATTAGCGGACGTGCCACTTTAAGTGTTGGGTATTGACATGCCATCTATGCACAGTCCCCTGGGCCTCGTTATTCCTTTCATCAATTAGGCAGTCTTAGATCAGCATCTCAGGGGGAGCGGTTTTGTTCTCAACCGGTCGACACGCCGCCTTTTCGTTTACATCCTTTCCTCCATCCTCCTCCTCCTCCTCCTCCTCCTTCTCCTCCTCCTCCTCCTCTCCCTCCTCTCCCTCCCCTGCAACTTAAAAGTCTTTAATCGAAGCGACACAAATCTTGCCGAACACAAAGATAAGTAAGTGCAGCAGGTACTGTAATGTGATTCCACACAGCGGAGCTGGATGACAAACGAGTCACATAAATCTAGTCAGGGGAGAATAAACAGCCTCTATTAGATTGGGAATTCTGTTGATTAATAAACGTGTACAGAAACATTACACCGTTCCAAACGCAGCAGATAATCAAAGGATGACACAGACAAAAACAAAAACAGCTATCTTAACTACATCACAAAACAAAACAGCCAAACTAAGTTACCGTTGGTAGAGTTATAAATGGTTTTGAATACATAAAAAAAAAAAAACTCCTCTATGCTCAATGCAAATTCGTTGGCTTTTTCTCAGCTGTGAAACCTGTCATAATCACTGTACTCAGTGCTAACTAACAGGATCAGGTCTCATTGAGATACATGCCAGGATTTGGAACCCAAAATATAATTATGTAACATTGCTCGGCACATGTACCAAGATTTTTAAAAAATGAAACTGAAGACGTGCTTTTGTTTCATAAATGTTGCCAATTTCTGACTTGCCTTCTGTGTGCAGTTACTGGAGACATCAAAGGGCTGCTTCAGGGATGCTCTGATGCTGAGGAGAGATGTGGCTGATGATGGCCGTAATATGGACTGGGGTAGTGATGGTAATATGTGATAATGACCACAGAGCCATCTGTGCTGGTCAGTTGGTCAGTCAGAGACATGTGGCAGGGGCTAGGGGCATAATGAGTGCTGATAGTGTCCCATTAGTGATAGCATCAGTGAGGGGGACACAAAGGGTGTCACTGGAGCCCAGGAGCACTAGGGGAAGATGGGATATTGTTTTTCATTATGTGCATGTGTGTGTGTGTGTGTGTGTGTGTGTGTGTGTGTGTGTGTGTGTGTGTGTGTGTGTGTGTGTGTGTGTGTGTGTGAATGTGCGTGTGTGTGTGCATGTGTGTGCTTGTGCGTGTTTGTGTGTGTGTGTGTGTGTGTGTGCGTGTGCGTGTGCATGTGTGTGTACGTGTGTGTATGTGTGTGTGTGTGTGCATGTGTGTGTAGTTTCTAAGCCATGTAAAATTTAATATGTGGAATGGAAGCCATACATGTGCACACAACAGAGCTGAGAACTCACGTCATCCTGTGTGGAACAGAACTGTACTGATTAAATCTATCTATAAAGCAAGCTGTATCTGTCAGAGTGTCTGTCAGTGTCACACCTCCATGAAATGAATGGTGAAACCCTGACACATCGTGACATCACCCTCTTCAGCTCTGCTGTAGCCCCAAGAGAGGGAGAGCTGTAGACCAAAACTGGAATTTCAAACAATGTGAAACCTCCGAATTAGGTTGTAGAAGATGTAACAAGGTTAAAAAGGGAGATTTGAAAGTGTTGAGCACAAAAACCTGTCAGATTTTGACAGGGCTCTGCACTAGTATTTTAAACTTCAAACAGTGAGTAAGAATGACAGGTAGAGACATTGCTTGAGCAATATTTTTTAAATCAGGATCTTAAAAAATGATTTAAGAGGGATATATTTAATTTGTAGACCAAACACAAAATTGAAAACAAACCCTTTGCTTTAAGTCTTCATATGAAAAATAGAAAAAGTGTCTTGTAGCCAGGGGCGAATCTAGACCATTTTTAGGGGTGCCAAGGCACCCCCGTGAAACTGCTCGGCACCCCCTGGCTCAGTGCAAAATGAATAATATATTATATATAATAATAGTGTTGTGTGATAAGCACTGGGGGCCGGGCACCCCTAAAGACCAGATGCTAAAATCGCCCCTGCTTGTAGCCATGTTTGAAAGTCACATATGTGAGTTGTTGAAAGAAATGGTGAGAACACTCTTTAACACATACTGCTAGATTACACTTGAGCGTTTAGCCTGAAATTAAAACAACGCAAGAGCTTCGTTAGGACTCAGAAGTAAATTATCCTCAGGCAGATGTTTATCTGTGTCTATTCTCACCTGCAGATATAGACTTAACAGATTATTAACTGAAATTCAGCTTCCATTTTTTTTTTAATTGTTCACTGGCCCAAATTCTATTCCGTCATTCACTGACCTTAATTGGATCACCTGAACTAAACCCAACTTTTAACCATAACCACTTACCATAATTATAACCACACATTGTAGTTAATAGATATTCCCCAAATATCAGCTGAGCACCAAAATATAGTCTATAGGGGATCATTTCAAATACAACACGACCCTTCCCTATGCTTAGAACTCTCTGTCAGGTTCCGGAATGTGAACAGTCTCAGAGGCTGCTCCAGATCCACATGAGGCTCTGATGAGGCAGCTCCCTGCAGGAGGCTGAGGGAGAGGACTATGTGTGAGGAGAGGGCAGGTGCCTTGGCCCCAGCAAGTCTCAGGCTCCCACCCTCAGGGATAAATTTTACATGACTTTATTATAAAATAATACCCGGACAGGTGGCATGTTCTCATCTATGTTTCATATCTCTCTCAGGCTGTGCCTCTGAGCGTATTAATGCTGTAGATGAGAGAAGACTGTGTCCTTCGGCTGCACCGCTGTAGCAATAAAATTAACTATTGACTTTTGCCAAACATTTATTTTTTACCTTGTGTTCCTCCGCCTTTTGTTCTTCTGAAAGAAGTTTTTTTTACTATTCCCTCCCTCCTGTCTCTCTCTCACTCTCTCTTAATCAGTGACCATTTCCCCACATCTTTTTTTTCTCCCTCCCTCTTAAGCCTATTTTTCTTTTCCCTCTCCCACACACATCTCACACCTTTCTTTTGTTTCTACTTTCCCCCCTCTGTCCCTCATTCTCAATCTGTCTCCTCTTATCTGCCTTTTACTGCCTTTTCTATTCTCTTTGTTTTTACCTAACCCCCCTCTTCCTTCCTTCCACATCTCTTGTCCATGTGTCTGTTGCCTGTGATCACTGGACTGAGTCGTTTCAGGCTTCTTTGGATCCAGACTCCTGTTTTCTCCTCTTTCTCCTCTCTCCCCCTCTGTCTCTGTCTCGGTCTCTGCTCAGCTTTGCATTACACCTCCTCTTCCTCCTGATGGCTCTCGCTTTTTCTTCAGCATTGGTGGTGATGACTGACATGTCTGGGAAGAACATTGAGAGACATATGGTTCCTGTCTGCAATGTGTGTGTGTGTGTGTGTGTGTGTGTGTATTTCTCTCTCTCTCTCTCTCTCTCTCTCTCTCTCTCTCTCTCTCTCTCTCTCTCTCTCTCTCTAACTCTGTCTGTCTGTTGGTCTGTCTGTCTGTCTGTCTGTCTGTCTGTCTGAGTCTGCCTCTTTCTCTCTCTGTAGATGCCTGTGTGTGTGTGAAGGTGGGTGAGTGCACATAGCCATATCAGGACATTGAACATTACGTAATAGTTTTAAACCTTTAGCATGACCCTGTGAGCTGGAGCGTTTGCATAGTTTAATATATATGCAAAACAATTATATCTTAACACACCAAGGGGGAAAACAGAGCTCACCTCTGCCGAACTTTCTGAATGACACAAGCATGAGAACAGGCCCACTGAGCCTTAATCCGGTCACGTCGAATACAAAATGAGCCCTATTAATTCATAACTAGCCCAGAACAGCATTATAGCTGCTGAAATATGCAAACTTGCCATCGCTGCCAGTCATGTGAAAATGGTCTTCTGTGGCCCACAATCAACTTTTCCTTGAAGTTAGAATAACATGTGATATGATTTATGGTGGGTAATAAATGTTTTATTTCATATGATTATATCATGGCTCCAGCCTCACTAACAGGATTTTAACAGCCAGACAACTCACCTCTGGGGTCTTCCTTGCTGGTATGTTTATGGTTTGTGTGTGTTTGTGTGTGGCTGTGTGTGTGTGTGTGCGTGTGTGTGTCAGTGTGTGTGTGTGCGTGCATGGATATGTGAGTGTTTGTGTGTGTATGTGTGTGTGTATTTGTGTGTGTGCGCTGTGTGTTCCGTGGAAGGTTAATACAGTTTTGACCACCTGTATAGACCATGATAAAATTGTGTGTGTGTGTGTGCATGTGTACATGTAGCGTATGTGTGTGTGTGTGTTTGTACGTGTAGCCTATGTGTTTTTAGTGTGTGTGTGGAGGCGGGCTGTATTTATGGCTTGGCTGTAAACACGCTGTTCTTTATGACTGCTCCTTGGACAGCAGCCATCGATTCCCTGCTGCAGTGTGCACTCCTGCCCTCACCGGGCCCCCAGACCAGGGAGCAGATGTACGGGGCGGGGGGTGGGGCGGTCAAGAGAGAAGGAGATGGTGATTGAGGAAAAGAGATAGAAAAGAAGAGAGAAAAGAGAGATGGAGGGAATAGGAGAATGTGAGGAGACAGCGCTTGGGGGTGGGGGGTGGGGGTTAAGAAAGAGGGTGATGGCGATTGAGGAAAAGAGATGGAAAAGAAGAGAGAAAAGAGAGATGGAGAGAATAGGAGAATGTGAGGAGACAGCAATGAAGAGATGGAAAAGAAGAGATGGAGAGAATAAGGGAATGTGAGGAGATAGCGCTGGGGGTGAGGAAGGGGGGGGGGGTTGAGAAAGAGGTAGACGCCTATTGAGGAAAAGAGATGGAAAAGAAGAGAGATGGAGAGAATAAGAGAATGTGAGGAGATGAGGGATGGGGGGGTACAAATCAAAGACAGAGAGATAGAGAGAGAGGAAGAGAGAGAGAGACAATGAGAGGAAGAAATGGAAAATGAAAAGAAAGTGATAGAGAGAATAACAGGAAAAATAATGGAAGGGAGACAGAGAGAGAGAAAAAGAGAGAGAAAAAGACAAAAAAAGACAGATAGAGAGAGGGAAACAGACAGAGAGGGGGGTTGAGAGACAGAGTGAAAAACAAGGAGAGGAAGTGAGAGATAAGGAGGTCAATAGCTTCATTATTATTAAACCATTACTGCTGCAGGAGAGGACAGAGGAGAGGCTTCGCTGCAGCTGGAGTGGGAAATAATGCTTCACTTTTGAACCACATACCACTACATTATAACACATACACACACACACACACACACACACACACATATTGAAGTACAGGTGCGCACACACACAGGCACACACACACACACACGCACACACACACACACACACACACACACACACACACACACACACACACGCACACTGCCCTAGATATGAAATTGCCACACAGGCATGTTCCCCACCTACAAATGCTAACAGCTATATCCACATTTATATATGGTTAGATGGTAAGTACATGAAATGTAAGTGCATGAAATATGTATTTTACAGAAATTCCTTCCATACACACACCCACGCTGTCCCCCGGCCACCCCACCCCACCCTGGCATTAAATATGTATTTCACAGGAATTCCATCCACACACACGCCACCCCCCTCCACATTATCTTGCTCTCTATCTCGCTCTCGCACACACACACACACACACACACACGCACACACACACACACATACACCTATCTCTGGCTCACACAGGTTGTCACACACACACACGGGAATCCATCACTGTGCTGGTGCAGTGGTGCCTACTGCAGGAGATGGATGGTCTGGGCCCTGCTGCCCACAGTGAGGTGGAGGAGGGCAGGCCATGGCTAAAGGCCAGCCTCTACATCCACACAGGGAGGGACAAGTGTCTTTAGGTGATGACCGATGACACCGCTCATTCTGTCCGCAGTTCTCTCTCTCTCTGTCTCTCTGTCCCACTTTCTCTGTCTTATTTTCTCTCTCCCACCACTCCTTTCTCTGGCCTCCCTCCTTTTTGAAGACATTGGTCAGTAAGCCATATTCCATGCACACATTGTAAGTGTAGCACAACCAACCTGACGAAACAAACTTTTAAGAAACAAACAACAAGATTAAGATTAAAATTTAAAAGAAAATGTTTGCACTTCATACTTTCAATTTAGAATTGAAGAGAAACAATACACTTTTTATATGCTCGGTGTAGAGTGCTCTATTGATTCCAACAGAATCCCATTTCAGAGCAGTGGATGGCCATCTCTTAGGTGTTCACAAAATATGCTGTGGCGTAAATTGGCTTTGACAAGCATTGTGGTCCAGCTGAAGGTTTGATTACCCATAGTTCCACTCTCAAGGCCAGGCGCACCATTGCTCACTGCTCGCTTGCATTGGCTGTGCTTAAGACTGAGGATTGAACATCCAGCCATATATCTGTATACTGATCAAAACAAGAGCAGTGAACAAATGTATGCCATCCATCTAATCTTGTATCGGAAGCCTTATGCACAGCCTGTACTCCATAATGTGCACACACACACACACACACACACACACACACACACACACACACACACACACACACACACACACACACACACACACACACACACACACGGAAACATATACGCATTACCACACACAAAGAGACACACACATGCTCACACACAATTTCCTACAAACAAATGAATCAGTCACAACTGGGACGCTTTAAATATTGATTGTCTCTCAATAGGGTTTCCAAAAGAAAATTTCTCTGTTTAACCCATATTAATTTTTAAATATTACTGCGTTTGTCCTTACTTTTTTTGATTTTTTTAAAGGCTGTTGTGGGGCTCAGTGTGACCTTGTACATGGCACAGATTTCATTTACACCTTAAGGGGGAAGAGATTCAATTTAAAATGGGCACGACGGTTCCTTGAACTCCAGCAGCCTGATCTTGTTTAAGAAGTAAATGGGAAAAGTCAGTAGGAGTTGCGAGCTGCTTTATTGATGTCACGTCCTGCCTCCAAGCACTGCTCATCATTCACACCAGCATTACCCTTCACGTCCTTAACACCCGCACCTGATTGATTGTGTGTTTGTGTGTGTACGCATGAGTCATCAGCCACATCAGCAACACCTGTCATGTCCGTATCACCCACCCCGATCATAATGATCTATGTGTGTGTGTGTGTATGCATGTGTGTATGTGTGTGTATGTATGTGTGTATGTATGTATGTATGTATGTATGTATGTATGTATGTATGTATGTATGCATGTATGCATGTATGCATGTATGTGTGTGTGTAAGAGAGAGAGAGAAAGAGAGAGAGAGAAAGAAAATGACAGACAGAGAAAAAGAAAGAGTTTGTGTGTACAGTTACTTTGTGCACATTAAAAGAAACTAATAGCCAGTAGGCCCACTATGTGTTCCATCAGGGTCTAATGCAGGTGACCGAGGCCTTTATCTGCAAGCATTAGCCATCCCCACAGACTGTGCTATGAATTAGCTTAGCACAGGCTGTCTGTGGAGCACTGGGAGAGATGGTGCAGTGTGCTCCCCGGCTACTATCAGCATCTGTTTAAGGAACGAATGGCACATCCTTTGTCAACATTGCTCACCAGTTACAATTAGCCCCCTCTCTGTGGCAGAAAAGAGGAAATGCTGGGTTTGTTTATTGTCACTGAAGGTTGTTTTGTGTGTGATATGCAGTGTTGTGAATAGATGTGGATGCGTGTTTGTGTGCCTTGAGTGCCTTGAATGTGTGCCTGTCATCCAAACATAACATTATATTTAAAGAAAAATAAACAGCTGAAGGGGGAGAGAGAGGCAGAGACAGAGAGAGAGAGAGACGGACAAAGACTGTTTGAGAGGTTTTGAAAAGATGAAATGGGAGAGACAACATTATATAGGAAAGGCATAGTGTGATTATAGTACTTGTATGGCAATCATGTTGATGTCTTGAGCATTGTCCTTCATGGTCAATTGCAGGACTGTGATGGTGTAAATTGGCCATGTAAATTAGACACCAATGCAGCTTCCTCTGACCAATGAGGCCACTGTGCCATGATAATGCAGGTTTACATATATATATATATATATCTGACCGCAGTGCTAGCTTAGGCTACTACTGCTTTTACTACTACTACTACTACTACTACTAGTACTACTCTTTCTCTCTCTCTCTCCTTCTTTCTTTCTCTCCATCTCCATATCTCTCTCTTTCTTTCTCTCTCTCTCCCTCTCACTCGATTTCTCTTATAACTACTGCTGCTGCTGCTGCTACTACTGCTGTTGTTGTATGTCTGCATGTTCTTGTCTATGGCTATGAGATTTCATTACTCATAACTTTGTGGTAACTCTAGAAACTATATAGGGATCAACTTAGTGATGACTGAAGTTCACTCCAAGTCAGTGGACATTACTTAGAAATTATTATCCAGTACCATAAAGTTTAACCTTGAAAATAGAAACAGAACTCAACTTAGAGAATAAAATATACAATAGCCTCTGGCACAGAACACAACATGACTACAAAGCGCATTAGTAAAAACAAAGTCCAGGAAAAAGAAAATGATACTTGAATCACAATACCACCAAAAAATAGTAAAAACACCATTAACAGAGCAGTAATCAGGACATTTGCATGAAAGCCTCTTGTCACAAGAAACACTCGTCTGAGTCCCGAGGCTTTGCAGGGAAATGACAGCCTATCAGAAATGCATGAGCACGGCCATGATGACAGGTCTTCCTCTCCGTTGCCGCTCTGACTGATGCACAGAGGTGTGGTTGCAGGATCTACTCAGTCATTAGGCGATGACCTCAAGCCAAGCAGTGTGTGCCAGTGTTTGTTTTTCGTTTGGAGTGATGCCAGCATCTAAAGGAGAGAGATGATTTGAATGGCAGACTGAAGTGAGGGATGGTGGAGGGGAAGTAGTGTCACGGGAGGGGGGGGGGGGCATGGGGGAGGGGGGCATGGCATGGGGGGGTGGGGCGTTGCTATAAAGGCCTGTCCTCTGCCTGTCACATACACATGCTGCGCACGTCATCACAGCAAGACTGAAACATCATCACCTTTGCCATGAGAACACATGCACACACACACACCCACACACACATGCACGCACACACACACACACACATGCACACACACACACACACACACACACATGCACACACACACACACACATGCACACAGACACAGAAGCAGAGTGAGAGAAGACAGAGAGAGAGATACACACACAAATGGATATACTTTATTTCTTCCCACCCACACACACATCCTCAAAGCACCCTGAAAACACACTCTTCAATACACCAATGCACAGCACAGCACAGCACAAAACAGAGCAGCGGGCTCATAATCCTTTATGACGAGCCACTTCCTGGAAACCACGATTGCACGAGGTGGGAGGGGGGCACTTAAATAATAATAATAATAATAATAATACATTTTATTTGAAAGCGCCTTTCTAAACACTCAAGGTCACTGGACAAGCATTAAAATAGCAATAAAACAGCAATAAAAGTAGACATAAAGTGCTAAAATCATTGGGGAAAGAAAACAAAAACAAAACAAAACAACAACAAAAAAAGGTGTCAAAGACAATAGGCTAATTGAAACAGGTGGGTTTTCCCACTTACCCCCTTTATGCAGTGCAGAGGCATGTTCTATAACATTGAGGTCTGTGGCAGAACCCTCGAATTGCACGGAATATTTGAAAGGTTTATTTTGTATAAACAATGGATATACATTTCGGACACAATATCATGATATCCACCCCACCACCATCAATTTAAGGAAAGTGTTGTGATAGCATGACTCTCCACTCCGGAGAAAATGAACTTTAATTCAGGTGTGTGCATCTGTCTACTACAGCCAAGCAAGTCAACGACACGCCTATTCATGCAGCCTGGAACTGATCCCCACTTTGCTCCCATAGACACGAACTATGATGAAATATCTCCCTCCGCCTATCTACCCTCTTTGGACTCTCCACTAGGTCCTCTTGTGGAAATGTAACCCACAGACTCCATCAGGTGTGTGGACATAGTTACAGAGAAGTTGTGGAGGGAAATTTCTGTTAATCTTTTGACTGTACACAGTGCCTTCGTGACTGCTGTGGCCACTTCCAATGGATGGAGGTGTAATCTATTGTTACTGAGTGTGATCCTCAATTGCGCCACATCTGCCTCCAGGCCCGGTGGAGCCATGTGGGGTTAGGGACATGTGTGACAAGCTGCATGGTTAGGGGCAAGGGATGAGCACATCTTCGTTCCATGCACTGTAAACCCGGATTGTCAATACAACTCAAAACTTTTGATGTAACTGATTACGTCAATAGTTTTGAGTACATTAACTATATATTTTAATTAAAGGTAATTTAAAAGTTTAAGTACATGAATTTTGTACTTAAACTTTTAAATTACCTTTAATTAAAATATATAGTTAATGTACTCAAAACTATTGACGTAATCAGTTACATCTAAAGTTTTGAGTTGTATTGACAATCCGGGTTTACAGTGTGGGTGACAGGGCCTCTAGTGTGGCTGGTCCCAAACTCTGGAACTCCGTTCCACTTGCACTGCGTCAATGCACTTCTCTCTCTACCTTCAAAACTAGGCTCCAAACTTGGCTCACTCTGGCTTTTCAGACATAGCACTGACTGTTAAGCGATTCTTTTATTTTGATTGATGTTTGATGTCTTGTCTCTTGCTTATTGTTTGTGTATATTCTTGGTGGTGGTGTTTGGTGTGTGTGTGTGTGTGTGTGTGTGTGTGTGTGTGTGTGTGTGTGTGTGTGTGTGTGCGTGTGCGTGTACTGTGCAGTGTCCTTGTATACCGTGAAAGGCACTTCAAATAAAATGTATTATTATTATTATTATTATTATTATTATTACTATTATTATTATTATTATTATTATTATTATTATTATTACTATTATTATTATTATTATTAAGTGTGCAGTGGCTACTGCACCAAACTCAGAGATTCTATTAGATGCAGGCTGATACTAGCCTGGTAAAGCAGCCCCTCATACTTTACTTCATTTCGTACATCTGGTTGTGGTTTTTATCGACATGGCAGGCAGCATCTTTAATTCCACCAATTTCGTGCTGGAGTTGTAGACTCCTTAATTTCCTTTGGGATAAATAAAGTATCTCTTCTCGAAAGTATCTCTACTCTAGACTCTGCTGAAGTTTAAAATGACTGGATTTGCCTTTACCCAATCGTTACCCTCTGGTCGTGACTCCTTCTGTTCGCTGATTGGTCAGGCAAGATGCCGCCTGAGACAACCATGTCAATGAAACCACAGCCAGACCCTCTGTACGGAATGAACATATGAAGTATGTTTTGGCTGGTTTACCAGGCTAGGCTGATACCAGACCAGAGTTACAGAACATACTAGGCCACTCCAGCTCTGGTTGGTTATGGTATCTCTTATCCAGACAAGGCAAAACAAAATGGAACCAGAGACAAGAGAATAGAATTAAAAACAAAACATGGCCACATCACAGCAGGGGATTTTTAAAGCCTGTTTCCTGCAAGTAATGTTTTAAACGCTGTTTCCTGCATGTTAATTTTATATCATTAAATTATAGTCTTTAATTAAAATTATAGTCTTTCTGCTGCTGAATGGTGATCAGCAGACACACTGCACTTTGAGACATACACCCTTAGAAGACAGCATGACAGAGCTGGTCTGACCGCCCTGGTAACTAACACACACACACACACACACACACACACACACACACACACACACACACACACACACACACACACACACACTACACAACAGAGACAAAAACTTCATATGTGTATTAATGCTGTTTTATATTTTAAATTCCACCGTGGATGCTCTGATGTCTTCCGTTTCACCCACACATACTGTTCTCCTCCTTTGGAGCACTCTCACAGCACTCTCGGAATCTCATTTTGCATTCTATGGCATCATCTGATCTTCCTTCCTCCCTCTCTCTCTCTCTCATTCTTAACCTCTGCACTGGTTGCCTACGCACTGACCTAACCACTTATCCAGTGAGTAATATGTCTATAAATGTATACAAGATGACACTAGGCCATTCTTTCTGTGGAAGATAAATGGGAGGGCCGTATTGGCATATAGCACATGTGGATGAATTGTGTACAATATGTGAGGGAGAAAGAGAGGCAGAGAAAGACAGAGAGAGAGAGAGATAGAGATGGAGATAGATAGAGAGAGAGAGAGAGAGAGAGAGAGAGAGAGAGAGATAGAGATAGAGATCATGAGTACAGTATGATGCTAATGGATTGGTCCTTAATCTTCTTGCAACATGGCGCACAATATGCATCTGAATTGTGGATCAGTGGATGGCATAATGTCATGGACACAGTAACTGAGACAGATGGGCTTTCATGGAACAACCTCAAAGGGGGAGGTTGACCCCCACAGTCCATCAAGCAGCTGTGGCTGTAGAAACAGAGCAGACCCATCACAGTGGCACTTCAAGGATGTCACATTACATTACATTACATTACAATACATTACATTGAATTACATTTAGCAGATGCTTTTATCCAAAGCAACTTACAAAAAGGAGGACATAAGCTGTATTACATTTAGAAGACGCTTTTATCCAAAGCCACTTACAAAAAGAAGGACGTAAGCTAACAGAGGTGTAGAGGAACACAGAGTAAGCAGACTACCTTTATACATACAGGGAGATGCATGTGCCTAAGTAAGTTTCCCAGAGCAGGGACACTACAGACACACATACTTCCCACATGGGGACAGAGTAAGAGAGAATTGGTTTAGTGATTGGAGTTTAGTGATTGGAGTTTTGTTTTGTTAGGAAGGGGAGCAGTCTCGGAAGAGAAGGGTTTTTACAAGCTTTTTAAAGGTAGAAAGGAATGTTGCTGTTCTTGTAGCAACTGGTAGGTTGTTCCACCATTTCGGGACAACAACAGAGAAAAGTTTAGAGTGACCTTGCGTTGTGTGGTTTTGTATTGACGGATCGTAACGCTCTGGATGGGACGTGAGCCTTTAGTAAGACATTGAGATAGGAGTGGACAGATCCTGCAACTGGAAGGGAAGATGGGTCAGTGGTTGCGAGAGGCCCGTTTTACATGCTCCCCTCCATCTTCTTCTCACTGCATGACGAGCCAGGGGAAAGAGCAGCTGTGTGGACCGAGAGTAAATGGCGCTGCCTTGCTTTAATCAAATGACTCACTTGCCCAGCCCCAGCCTCTGCACTCTCTGTCCGTCAAGCGAAACTAGCCTATGAGAGGCGTCGATGCTGCTCAAAGGCAGAGGTCACTGAAACTGGGGCGCTAATCCATGTCCGTTGGGGACTGTAGCCGATAAGGTCCAGCGTGTGGGGACCTCGAAGGAGGTCTTGGACTGATGGGATGTGCCTCCCTGCCTGACCATCTGCCTGGGCTTCATTGAGGCTGCAGTGGAGAGCAAGGGAACAAATAATAAAAAAAAAAACAGGGACTGTTTGTGCGCCCAGTTTGAACATGTTACACTGTAAACCCGGATTGTCAATACAACTCGAAACTTTTGATGTAACTGATTACGTCAATAGTTTTGAGTACATTAACTATATATTTTAATTAAAGTTAATTTAAAAGTTTAAGTACAAAATTCATGTACTTAAACTTTTAAATTAATTTAATGAAAATATATAGTTAATGTACTCAAAACTATTGACGTAATCAGTTACATCAAAAGTTTTGAGTTGTATTAACTTATCCGGGTTTACAGTGTAGGGTATATGGGTCACATGAAACCCAACAGCACTTTGACATAGCACTGAGTAAAACAAAAACACAGCAGAGGGAGTGAGTGGTTATAGAGTCGATTTCGGCATACTTGCCATTTGATTGTTTGATATCCAGCAACAAGTCAATGCCTTAAAAGTGTACGGATGTTGTAATAGGCCACAAACAGCTGTGACTAAAAAAAATCAGGAACATCCAAAGATACTTCTGTTGAAAAGTCAACACACTACTGTTGGAATAACTTAAAAACTAGCACCTGTGATCCTCCAATAAGTCTCCATCTGCTTTGTCTTGCTCATGTGAAATAATAAGGCTACAATTTTAAAAACAGTTATCCATGACACACTTAAGTTAGCCCACTTAATGCAGCATTTGTCAAAACTAATTACAATATAAATACCTGCTGAACCCACACATAATGTGAGTGAGAACATGCAGTGGATTAATGGAGCATTAACCTCATGAGCAAGAGTGCTGTGACTGCTGCTGTGCAAGATCACACATAACAAAGGTTCCTGTAGTCATTATAATTATAAATGCCCCCAGTGTTAAATAAAAACAATTCATCCTTATTTAGTGATTCACCTGTACTGTACTGTATGAGTAGATGAAGTACCCCGCACAAGTCTGTTGTTTGTCATGCCAGCATCTTACTATTACTGTTATATTACTATTTTTAAGGTCTGTTGCCATGCTACATCTACTCACCAAAGGATACAATTAAAAACACTGTGGAAGCTAAATGGGCCAGTGTGTAGCAGCCAAACTCAGGGGTCCTATATTACAGTAGACTTACTGTAGGCTAATACCAAAGCAGAGGCCAGAAGATATAGTAGGCCACTTAAACCCTTGATTACTATGGTATCTCTTATCCAGACAGAACAAATGTTAATGTCAATGACAATTTATTTATAAATCACTTTGCAACTTTACAACAGCAGTTGACCAAAGTGCTATAAAACAAAATGAAACTCATTTTTCTCTCTCATCGTGCACACAGACAGAAAGAGAAAAGAAAAAAACAATATCCAAAAAAGAATAGATAATTAAATTATACTTATGAATACAACTTAATCTAATATGTAATAATACTTTTTTCAAAGCAAAATTCAACCAGAGAGAACAGAATACAGTTGGGAACCAAACACACACACACACACACACACGGTAATTAAAAAACAGTCTTGCTGTCACTGACTGTAACAAAGAAGAACACAGTAGCGGTATATAGAAGTTATGCCACCGTAGGACTCAAGTTATTACAGCAGAAAGTTTCTGAACTGCAGACCTTAAATTAAAAAAATAATTTTTTAATCCCTATTATACTATCTACAGTAAAATAAACATCAGGTGTCAGCAGGAGATCTGAGCAGTTTTGTCGATCGGGATTGGGATCCTCTCCTTGACTTCTCCAAGGTGCTGAAAAATGTTCTCGCTGAGCCGGACTGCATTGCAAACCTTCACCGACGGCTCACTCTGCAGTAGGGAGAGCTGTCCATGGTGCTGAGTCATACGGCAGAAGGCCTTTGCTGTGATCAGTGTGGAGGCCAGACTATGGTCTTTAGGCATAATCAAATCTCACTTCAGCTTCAGTTTGAAGGTAAAGAGTTGAGAGAGGGGCATCAATAACAATATGCCCTCTCATGGTGTGTGTGTATAGTCGCGCGCGCACACGCGCACACACACACACACACACACACACACAACAGAGACAAAAACTTCATATGTGTATTAATGCTGTTTTATATTTTAAAAAATATAAATATCGACCTAATATGGGTGCTTACATGCTTACAATGAAAGAATACATGCTATTCTTAAATAAGACTGCTTTCAACTGTACACTTCAGACAGCAGTAATTGGAGTTGATCGCATGGGTGAACATTTTTAATTAACCACATCCTTGATTCAATTAAAACACTGAAATCTAAATGTGTGCCTGTCACAAGAAATAGCAATGTCATGGGTAATGCTATGAAAGGCTTGGTAGCAGACTGGTTTGTGCAACACAATTCTGGTGCTTCCTCTTTATTTTTCTTTTGCGTCCCCTTCTCTCTAATGCCACCACAGGGGATTCTAACACAAGTCTTTAGTGCAGTGACTTGACAGATGTTCCTTTCAGTCCTTTTTCTTAAATACCCGCTCAACTTGAAAACCAAAACCAAAACAAAAAAAAACCAAAAGCTGTCTCAGGCTGTCCACCTCCTACTTGGCTCATATGTGTTTATTTATTATTGCTACTGCTGGTGCTCAGCCCATTGCAGGACAGCGAGGTGGCTGCTATTTTTTTAATAAGAGCACCAGCGCACCAAGCCCCCGCTCTGCAGAGAGTCCGTTAGCAGCCATTATCTGTATTTTAATTGGAATGTGGCCATGTCGTGGGGCAGCTTTAATTTAACCATGTTAAGCAGTTTTGTGTAAATTCTGGAGCGTGCTTTGCTTGCCAGTTGGCTGAGCAAGAGATGGCAGGCTTTTTTCACAGCAGAGGAGGATGAATTACCACATGAAGGCACTATGGTAGCGGGTAGAAAGGTCAAGCTTTTGTAGTAAGAGGATAAAACTTTCCATTCCTCCTTTTGCCTCAAGGCAGCAGACTACTTTGTGCATGTGGCGAAATGCCCTGTGTGCCCCTTAGTTTTTACCAGGTTTTTAAAAAAACCTGGCCTTTCAAGTCTGTACGTTTGTAAGTTTTCAGTTTGTGTGTTTGATGTATATTAGCTAACAACAACAACAACAACAACAAATAACATATTTATTAACATTTATAATTATTGTTGTTGTTACTACCATTAATTCTTCTTCTTCCTCTTCTCCTTCTTCTTATTCTCATTATTATTATTATTATTATTATTATTATTATTATTATTATTATTATTGTTGTTGTTGTTATTAATACTCTTATTACTATGGCCCCCTCGTGTGTCTCCGTTTGTGCAACCACAAAGACAAGAGTTAAGGACAAGACTTAAAAGGGATACTATATTTTTTATAGATCTGTCCGTCTTTCTGTTTGCCTCTCTCTCTTCCTAAAAGAAAAGATGGAATAGGACATGCAGTCTTTTGGCAGGGAACTTGCTTTTTTGAACTTTTCCGCTTTGGATGGCACTTCGCATTCGGCTGACAAGGTTGCGGATGCATCCTCCCTCTGCCAGTCAGAGAGGAGAGGTGAGGCTTGCACAGGGGCCTCACGTACTGTTTGTGGAGGAGGAACAAAGAAAAAGCAAGAAAAAAATAAAATAAATAACTTCATCTGCACAGCCTCAAGTCTCCACATGCACTCGCACTATAGAATCTGTCACTCCTCACACATTTCCATCTGGAGAGATGGGGGCGTTGCTGAGGGTGGAGGGTGGTGGGGGAGGGTGGACACACACACACACACACACACACACGCACACACACACACGCACACACACACACACGCACACAGGAGGGTGGAGGGTGGTGGGAGAGGGCGGACACACACACACACACACACACACATACACACACACACACACACACACACACACACACACACACACACACTGACAGTGCAGGAGGCTCCTCAGAAGTCACCCAGTGTTGACAGGCCCTTAGAGTTCACTCCACTGCTGAACCCATCATGCAGTAGCTGCTCAGGTTCAAACAAGTTCAGCTGTTCAAAAGTCTGAATGTCTAACTCATACACTAAACCCTTCCAATATACACAGCGGTCCATCTGCTGGTTTAGTAACAGAGGTCCGTTCAAATTTATAAACAAAGTCAACTGGTTGCAGATGTTTTAAGTCATTTTTCTGTTTCTTTAGAATTTGTCAAGAGCTTAGTAAACATTTGGTAGCCTACAATAGTGAGCAATTAGGAATGTTTAGCCATAAAAAAGCACTAATTTAGTGTTGAGAGAAAATGTTCAAATGTTCAAAGAAAATATGTTCGATTCAACCATTAACCTCTGTTAAGAGGAAAAAAAACATTCTGGAGAA
>CM059266.1:8938915-8946415 GCA_030347295.1 Setipinna tenuifilis
GAGAGAGAGAGACAGACAGACACTAATGAAAGGACATGGGGGTGAGTCATGGAAGATGACCGCTGACTGCCGAAGAAAGGTGTGTGTGTGTGTGTGTGTGTGTGTGTGTGTGTGTTGTCGTGTGTGTGTGTGTGTGAGAGAGAGAGGGAGAGAGAGAGAGAAATAAAATGGTGATTGACCAAGAAAGTAGATCGCAAAGTAAGGTATGACATGGTTGGGAACATTTAAACATGCCCCCCAGACACAATTATAGAGTATATCCATTAGCCAAGGCTTCTGACCTGACCTGCCAGAGTTTGTCTGCCTTTCTTTTCTTTCTTTCGTTCTCTGTCTCTCTCTCTTTCTCTCTTTCTCTCTCTCTCTCTCGCTTTTCTATTCACCTCTAGCCTCTGCTTCTTATAGTGAGTTGTTTTCTATGCTTTCCTTTCCTGCTCTTTGACAAACTTTCCCACCTGCATAGAGACACAGACCATGCAGGCCTCAAGCGACTACAAATCACAGTCAGATGTCACACTTTGCAAAACAAACATTATGCTTTATGCATATCCATGTATTCCACTACATATTATTAGATTTTATACGCACAGGCCTCAGCTCCTCATTAATGTACCAGCCCACTGCTGCTGTGGCAATGTCCTACCCATTACAAAACCAACCACAGGGTGATCCGTCAAACATACATATCTTTACACAGTGGTGTGTGTGTGTGTGCGTCTGTGCGTGTGTGTGTGTGTGTGTGTGTGTGTGTGTGTGTGTGTGTGTGTGTGTGTGTGTGTGTGTGTGTCCACTATACTTTAGAGTGCTGACCTCTTTAAACTTTGCCAAGTCTAATGAAAAAAGTGAACACCTCCACCATCTTTGCAGAAATCACAATACTGGCTGCAATATAATAGTTGGTAACTGATATTGTCAAGTTTTTCACACAGTATATAAAATCAACAACACATTGGGGACCATGTATTTAACACTCATGTGATGCACATATGATGCAAAGTTAAATTTGTAAACATAACAATTGTTATTGACAAGTGTAATTATTTACTTTAAATTGACTACCAGGCTACATTTCTGCAAATCAGTGTAAGACTCAAAAGACAAAAGGCATATGCATGGCATGTAATGTCTTACTTTAATTCATCAGCAAGCTGTATTCAAGGAAGGTGTTGGTAAATTTGGTAGTTACAGTAAGAATAAACAGGCATTAGAAGGCACTGGACTGACTGGTGTAGGTATGTGAGAAAGTCAAATGTTTATCTGTCTTTTGTAGCATATTCTTGTATATATTTTTTACACACAATATCTGTTATTTCAGCATTCATCTGATTTTTACTTTTCACTCTCTGTAGTCTCCCAGGTCCATGCTACTCAGACTGTAGTCACGATTCCTAAATCCAATTCGACAAGGATCTGATGAAAATATAGGCTATATCAAACGAATGGATCTGACCTTCACTTAAACTCTCGCTTAACATGTTTGGATCATTTCTGGACCAAAATAAGTCTTCACTCCCATAATCTGCACAGGCCATGAATCAATAGTGAATCTTCAGTTGAGCATTAGGGGATTTATGTTTGTAAACTCAACTGCTAAAATCCTTTCCTGCTCTTCTGGAATCAATAACTGCAGATAGGCTCAAGTCTGAAGGACTCAGGACCACTGCAGATATAAGCAGCAGTCATATGTTTGCCTTCTAGAGGAGTCTAGCTCTTAACCAGCCAGGCAGGTGCTCACAATAGTGATATTATAGGAAAGCATTACAATACAGTACAATACAATATTTTTTAATATACCTTATAGTTAATATGCCTTATACAAATACATATTATAACTATTATAGAAAACATTTATATATATATATATATATATATATATATATATATATATATATATATATATGTAAGGTCCTGTAAAATAACGTTTGTTGATGTGTACGATGTAGTTGAAATAGCTCCATTTGCCGTGATACTTTGTGGTTCATGATGTTCTGTCTGTTCCTAATGTATTGACACACTGACCAGTGACCAATCAGCTTTACCCATTGTTCATGTTTTTATTTGAATTTGGTAAGCAGCCAATGATATTTTGTACATTTCACTGCCTGGAAATCTCGAATTCTTTAACATTCCACCACCTCGAGAGAGAGAGAGAGAGAGAGAGAGAGGGAGAGAGAGAGAGGAGCCGGGACACAGAGCGCGGAGACGGATGATTTCCCAGAGAGGTGCGGTGAAAACATTGGCAAGCGTCACATTGTGTTATTTGTTTAAGCCCGGAGGGTTTCATTGCCTCGGACTATAAGCAAGTTGTGATTAGCTGTTTAAATTTGTAAACGCATAATTCCCATATATACTTACCGCCTACTACTACACAGTTAAAATTTTACTTGTTGTATCAGGAGTTTCAGCCAGCTCACCATTCCACCGCTGAGAACTCAGGTAACTGTTGCGCCGCTATATTTTATTGTGTTTAGTGTAACTCTATAGATAACTTAATATTAAGCTGGGGCACTAGCACCCGTTAAAGAGGGGTTACATATATATTTATATATATATACACAAAATAATGTCATGTCATGATACCACTCTCAGAGCTGTGCAAATAACCAATCAACAATCAGTCACTGCCAACGAAACGAAAGCAGACAAATGATTTTACCAGCAGATGGCCACTGGATATCTCCAAAAGCTTTGAGTGTGTTCCCCTCTCTCTCACAGACCTGCTGAATGTGCCAGATGATTTGGAGCAAGCTCTGATTGAGATGGAGTTGGTGGTGATGCAAAAGGTGGGGGTGGTGCTGACTTCAGACAAGAAATGGAAAGGGGTTATAGCAAACCACAAGCCTGCTGTTCGATGAAATGACAGGAGAGATGAATTAATTAGCATGGCGGTGCCCTATCATCTTGTCCCCAAAGGCTGCAGGATATCCACAGTGTAATAATGCAGATTAGAGAGGCTGGTATCGAGTGCGTGGGAGGACCTCCGTGACTCATCTCGGGATAGGTGCTATTACAGGGTAGAGGAGAGAAGAGATCCCCATATACAGTACGTACAAACCCCCTATCCGTGTCTGTGTCTGTGTGAGACAGCTGCCTTCCGTCCTGCTTCCCCTCTTCCTCACGAGGAACACGGCTCCTATATGGTACTGTTACTCTTGTGGAGTAGAGGGAAAGATCTGCACACTGCTTGCAAAGACTTGGTTTATTTTAGCAACGTTTCGGTCAATAGACCTTCTTCAGGCATAGATGTCACCTACGCCACACACTGTTATTCTTGTGGACACAAATAAATGATCATGGCATGCTTGCGGAGTGTGTTTGAGCAGGTGTGGTCAGATATGTGCGGGTGAAGGCCTGATGTTTTTAAACCCCCACAGGGAGTCATTAAGACGCTCCATGCTGAGCCCAATGCATTTTGCAGACGGCTGTGCAGAAACTACAAAAGAGTCGTGTTAAGAAGCCCCTACGCGAACATCCTACATAAGTCATATACAGCATCTATGTGATGGTCTGACCTCACTTTTAATGGGGACTTAATACAATTTTTATAAGAGAAAAAACAACACCCTTACATACTTGTTGAGAAGAACAGTCAGTGGCAGGGATTATTTATCAAAGGAACTTTCTTAAATTGTGAAAGAGTTTTAAAACGTTTTAATGGTTTACAGAGACATATGCTAACTCAAGATGCTAATTAATGCTCTTTATAAAGCAGTTGTTTTCCCTTCATTTGCCACAAAGATTGGTACCATGATAATAGAGTACTTTATGCGCATCCTAAAATACCATCTTGAAAGTTTTACATTTTGCACTACCTTAATTTACACATTCCCTTTGTGCAGTTTTAAAACTGCAGCGTTTACCCACTCAGGTTAACTTTTTTCTTGTTTTTTTTTTTCCCAATTCAACAAGCGGTGTTAAAGGTCAGGCTGTTCCAAACAAATAGCCCAGCTATTTCGCACAAATACACTCACATACTTCCCAACGTTCAGCCAAATTTATATGCCCTGCATATCTGAGCACAGCGGGCATTTTAAACATCCACACAATCAGAGGTGATGCGTGCTATGTGTGTGTGTGCTATGTGTGTTGTGTTGCTCTATTGCTCTCCAAGCTCAGAGGGGTCAACTCATTAGCATCACCTTCCTTGGATGGGGTCAGTGTCCATGTGTAACAAGGACCTTTTGCTCCACACCAACCAGGGCACAATGCAACATTACATTACTCTGATGAAGCTGCAAGGGTCTCTGTTTGGCCATTTTACCTGTGGCCTTTGTGAACTTAAAGTCAGAAGAAGCTGGTGAGAGTGTTGTGTGAGGATAATGACGATGATGATGATGATGATGGTGATGGTGATGATGAGAATGATGATGATGAGGAGGAGCAGAAGGGGGAGGAGGAGGAGGAGGAGGAGAAAGAGAAGGAGGATGATGATAATGAGAATTAAAGACTTCAGGCTCTTTTGTGCATGAAGTAAGGAAACATCACTATAAGGGTAAAATACCTGGATGAAACGACACACAGGCCCGACATTGAGCAATATCTGTTAAGATGGAGTCTTGTGAAAAGTCTTGTTAAGGCTATCAGACTGGGTCATGCTAAGTAAGAAGCATCTGGTTTACTGGCAGAGAGCAGCAGACATCATGCAGCTGGTGAACAGTATTTTCCTCTTAAAACATTTTGTTTAAGTTAAAGTTTTTAACAAACTTTAAGTGATGTTTATATCTTCATCTGTCCTTTATTTTTCTCTGTGTATGTACAGAATTGAATTGCCTGTATGCGATAATATATTTATGGAATGAAATATGCCAGATAAATAAAGTTGCAATGTCATGCTGTACAGGTCTAGCAGATTAGGAGGGAGTCATGCTGCAGGAGGAGATTGTGCGAATGGAGTTTGGGATTTTAGATGGATTTAAAGCTACTGCTGAGAGATTAAATCACATGGGCAAGGACATCTATAATCATAGCATAGAAAAAACTATGGAGTTTGTCAGAAAACCAGGAAGGAACTAAGGAGGAAACGCAATGTAGATTAAGATGAACAGAGGTCAGAGACAGAGAACATAGATAGAATCTGCTTTTTATTTTAACAGTAAAAATTGTAAAGACGAGCTACTCCATAAACAAAATGTTATATCCTATTCATTGCATGCCCTGCAGGTACTTCCAACTGAATACTGCTGCAATGCTACCTGCAATATGGCAGTGACATTGATATACGATGTCCCCAGTCAATATGGTGTCTTTGTATGTGGAGTCTATGTGGAAAAGTATGTGTAAGATCAGGCAATACGTTTGGTCAGGTGTCTTTGTAAGAGGCAAAAGTAAGCATAAGTGTGACAAAATCTAAACAGAAAGTAAAGTAAAGTAAAACATATCTTATTAAATTATTGGCTCCAGTTATTACATTGTCCAAGGATTTGTTTACTACTAGGCCAATAATGTTATAACCAACCAATAACGTAATAATGTTTTACGTTATTAATGCAAAAATATTATTACATTATTGGCAAGTTATGTTATTGTCTTGCTTATTGCATTTAAAATGGCCCAAATTATTGTGTTATTAGCTGTTATTACATTTTGGGTTGCTACAGGAAGTCTGGTAGTAAAAAGGAAAGATTTTAAAGGAATATCTACATTCTGTACAAACTTACAATTATAGGCATTAAAAACTTGTTTCACATGATCACATGTTTTTCTAGACAGGCATGTTCACCAATGCATGATGGCCTGCCAAAGTGGGAAGAGGTAAAAAAACAGTTGTGTGCATGTACTAAATTTTTATTTATTTGTAACAAAGTAATAATAATAATAATAACCTTTACTTGTAGAGCACAGTTCATACATACAAGATGCTGCTCAAAGTGCTTTACAGTTTGGCAAGGTCACAACAAGACAGCATTTCTTGCAGTCCAATGGCATCGGAGTAATTGAAAGCAATAATGAAATGGTGCAGTGACATAATGACGCAATGATCCATTAATGCGGGCTCTTGCGTGACACAATGATGCAGTGTTACAACAATGCAAAGTAGTGACCCTGCAGTTGATGCAGCATGGTCAGTAGGCAGACCTCTATGTAATATTTCTGGACCTCTGGACCAAAGCTTGTAGATCAGTCCCATACAGTCAGTTTCTGAAAGGCATTTTAGATCCTTCAGAGGACTTCAGAAAGAGTGAAATCATATTCTAAGGATATTTAATCCTGCCTCAAAATAACTAACTACACCTTCATCCTGTCAGCACATGGGAATTACAATCATTGCTGGATGCAGCGTTTTACTGCTGGCTCTCATTACGCCAATCACATGTAAAATGGGGTGTCGGTAATGAGAAGCAGCAGGATGGCATCTGGTTACCTCTCATCCGTGATTATGTGGACGGCTTGACAATGTTCACATCAACTACTCTATGTTCCCGTCGGCTGTTAGCCAAGTTAAATGGCAGTCTGAGACGAGCAAGGGGGGACATCTAGCAAATGCAGTGCAGAAAAATCTGGTACAGCCGAGTTTTATACATATTATTTTATTGTAGAGAAAAGAAAAGGTGGCACAATCCTGTTGTAACCAAGAGGGCTGGAGAGGTTTGTGAATCCATTGTAAAGGATATTTCACCGTCAGCATTTCCACAAAAAAGATCAATACCACCTTCCTTACCTGGTAAACTAGAAGTGTGGTGCTACCATTGGGCTTTTTAAAGCAGAAAATGACATTCTTAGATAAAGTTGTTACTTCTGAGAAACGTGAGAATCTAGAATGGAGCAGGTAGCTTGGAGTTCCACATTCTCTCATTCCTTTAGAACTGTATGGGAAATAAAGCATGTGAAAGTAACCAGTGACCAGTTTGTGGATGGGTTCAGATGTGCTAAGACCTGGCTGGTGTCTAAATGTGATGGTACAGGGAGCAGCACTGTGAGTACTGTTGCCAGGCAAACACATGACAGACTCCTGATGTTCTTCTGACTGAATGACCATGACAAGCTGTCTGATGATTATTTAAGTTCAGCTGATAATAATGAGATCCCTAACTCCAGAGGGAAAGACCAAAACCAACATGACATTTCCCTGCAACACTGCTTAAAAAGTTGCCATGTCTGTCGTCACTTCGCTGCAATGGTGAAAGCATATTATTTACAGAATAAAACAAAATAAAACATAAAAACAGAATACACCGATGAAAGCAGAATATATGTTTCAAAATGCACACGGCCTATTGCAACATATAATGATGATATATATCACTAGACAGACACAGGGGCTGAGCAGGATGTGTGTTGAGTGACAGTTGTACTGTAAAACAAGAAGGGAGTGGGTGAAAGCAGAAGCTAGAAGATGTTTTGTAATGGTGTTCTGTCTGGATATAAAGGTAGGTTGAACCAGGATGATTTGACATGGCAACACAATTAGGTTTTAAAATCTTAAACCTAAAGTATCCAGGGTTCATGTATATATAGGTGTGTGTATGTGTGTGTGTGTGTTCATCAAGTTAATTCTAGAAACTG
>CM059266.1:8948915-8998915 GCA_030347295.1 Setipinna tenuifilis
CACACTCTCTCTCTCACAAACACACACACACACACACTCACACACACTCTCTCTCTCACAAACACACACACACACACACACACACACACACACACACACACACACACACACACACACACTCACACACACACACAGACACATACACATACACACACGCATACACATACACACATACTGTACACACACACACACACACACACACACACACACACACAGGGGTGCTGATTCAAAACATCGAAGTCTATATGATTTCATAACACGTACCTCCTACACATTTTAAACTCTGTAGATCTCTGACCTGGGATTAAACCAAGATGTCAAATCATGTTGAACTTTCAAGATGCTCTTGCATGTAAACACTGAATGATATCGAGAGGTAATCTGAATCTTTTTCATCGTGCATCTTGAATCCCTTGTTTACAGTTTGTACATAAGTGTGAAAAAAAAAAAACTTCAGTACAGTAAGTGGGAAAATACTGCAATGTTTAATTCAGGAGTTTAGTCTCCTCAGAAAAAGGGCCCAGAAACATTGTTTTATTCCATTTTAATGTCCAGCGTATGGTTTACTCATCTAACACTATTGTTTTTTTTTTTCTTTTTTTTTTCTCTTCTGATCTGGCTCGCGTGGATGAATGCCAGGTAAGTAATTCTATCCTTTCTAAGTGTGATCACATTAGGACGCCTTCTGTAGTTCACTGTGGCAGCACAAAGCCATTTCCACTCTTACAGCAAGCTCAACTGACATGACATACCTACACTCAAAGAAAAACAAACAAGGGCAGCTCCTTCTTAACTAGTAAAGCACCCATCTACTGTATCCGAAGCAAAGGAAGGAAGGAAGGAACTGCACACAGAGAGCCTTGGCTTCATCGTGTGTATAGGCGACTACTGAAATATGCATGGCTTCACAGAGGGTGTCCGCTGTTTATTCGTGGGCGAGGTTTCATTTGCTCTCTCTGCACCATTAATAATTACATTTCCCAATGAATTACCCAGTGTATCACGAATTTCATGTATTTTTCATGAACGCCACACAATTGCCTTAGACTATAGGTCTGTCTGTTTAACCCTATGGGGGTGCTGGCACACGGCATTATTAAACTGCACAGTAGCATTAGTGCAGGATTAGCATAGCCACAAAGCACACAGTGCAGAGAGGATACTCTGTAATTAAAGGGCATAATGAAACCTCGGGGAACAATGTTTGCATGCACACACATCTGTGTGTGTGTGTGTGTGTGTGTGTGTGTGTGTGTGTGTGTGTGTGTGTGCATGTGAAGTGAGAGCACGTACACACACACACAGACACAGACACACAGACACACACACAAACAGATAGACACAGACAAAGACACACACACACACACTCTCACACACACACACACACATACACACACACACAGACACACAGACACACAGGCACACACACACACACACACACACACACACACACACACACACACAGACACACAGGCACACACACACACACACACACACACACACACACACACATATGCAATAGATTCCCATGGACATTCTACAGTGATGGACACAAATGCTCAGTCTTCAAGTAAGGTAAGTAATGTATATTCTCATCACAAGTGGAACAAACACAATGCGCTCATATGTTTGATTGCTTAAAAAAACAATAAATAAAACAACACACATCACAACTCTCAGATGGGGAGAGTAACTATTTGTGTGTGTGTCTGTGTGTGTGTGTGTGTGTCCATAAGAGAAACATAAAGAAACAGTGTGTCTGTCTATGCAGAGTACTCAGACCACCTGTTTGAAGTTGCGTTTTCCGTTGTCTGGCATCTCAAGAGCCTGACTGTGAACTACAGTATACTACAAATGCACACTGTGTTTCTAAAAGACATTCTTCTTTTGGGGTTAAGAGATGCTTCCTTTTTTCTTTGCTTGTATTCTTTATTTTCTTTTAGAATAATAGGCACTTTCAAATGTGTTTATTAGAGAAAATAATGAAAACAGAAATGAAGCGAAACACTTTAGCCCTTCTAGGATTGCTTTCCTGCTCCTGTCTGCGCTGTGCATGTGTAAATTGTAATACCATTCATTCAGCCAATGCCACAACCACTGAGGCATTACAGTAGGGCAATTTAGACTGGATATATATCACCTGGTGTGTGTTTTGAGAGTGTTTGTGTATATTTGAGTGTGTGTGTGTGTGTGTGTGTGTGTGTGTGTGTGTGTGTGTGTGTGTGCGCATGCGCATTACAGAGTACAGGGTGTGCATAAGGCTTCTGATACAAGATTAGATGTGTGTGTGTGTGTGTGTGTGTGTGTGTGTGTGTGTATGTGTGTACATAAACAGCATATTGACATATTGCATATATCGGCTGCTACATACCATTACTCAAAACCAACAAATCCTTTGTGGCTTCGGTGACTGCCTGTTGCCTTCATTCAACCTTAAAAGGATCATTTGAGTTCCTGCCCTACCCAGCACCTTCTGGTATTCTATCAATCTGGTAGAAATGTCAACATCTTTCCCCCAACAAGTCTTTTTTTGTCATACTCCACTAGAAGTAGGCCTGTTGTTTGTTAAAGCAATAGAACACAATAGAACACTTGCATAACCTTCCTGGCCCCTGGACACGAGGGGCTTCTCTAAGGGCCTGTGTGTATCCTGACCTCTAATTGCTAGAAACCCCCACTTAGGTCACGTCCCTAGCACAACAGCGCTCTACCATAGTTCTACAGTCCAATATCAAATCAGACATGCAGGAGTAGTGAATGAGGACTGGGAGAGAGAGAGAAAGAGAGAGGGAGAGAGAGAGGGTGCCAGAGAGAGAGAGAGAGAGAGAAAGACAGAGATAGGGTCAGAGAGAGAGAGATAGACAGGGTTGAGGGGTCAGAAAGGCAAAAAGACAAGTAGATGGAGAAAACAAAAAGACACTGACAGACAGGCATCTAGGTATACAGAGCCAGGACTCGGAAATGTAAAGATAGGATAGGGGAGGCATTAGCTGCTAGAAAAGTGGAAGACAGAGATAAGTGCTTGATAGAGATGGAAGAGACAGCAGGACACTGATAGCTATAGAAGGCGAGCTCACCAGGTAGAGGATGTGTTGGCAGATGATTGATTTTCCCTGGAAAGACGGTAACATGTCAAAACACCCTCATGAACGTCAGCAGTGTGGACGGCCCCTTCCTTCTGTCTGTCTGTCTGTCTGTCTGTCTGTCTGTCTGTCTGTCTGTCTTTCTCCACCTCAAAGAGCCGCTGCTTAATAGGAGCGCAGAAGCACAAAGCCTCATCTTGCCAAGCGCTTAAGGAAGTGAAAGGTCACTGCACAGTCAGACACCACAGACACACCACATCACTCTTATTCTCACAATTAGGCCATGAATGGATCCCTTCTGGACACACACAAGGCCCAATCGATAACCTACAGGGGTAAGCCTCGGTGTTTGCTTGTTTATAGGCTCAAAAGGGGGGGTGGGGGTGCTGTCTGCATGCAGTTTTACCCTGAGATGATCACACAGCTGGTGCAAGGGAGCTCTGGAGGCAGTTGGAGGCAAGGTGGGTGGCTCTCCGTCTCATGCAGATAGGTGTCTTTGGATAAACAAACAAATTGGGTCTGCTGCCAGCTAGTGTACCTGTTTTTCTCAAAGTAGCTGGGCTTGAATCCTTAATCTTTTCAACTTTTTGGTGCTGAAATGTGTCTCTCTTACTCCTTTTTTCGCCTTCCCTGTTTAAACATCATCTATCTTATTTTTTGTCATTCAACAAGGAATGTTGGGAGGATTAATGTTCTTTAAATTAAGGGGAATTTAAGAATCTTGCACTTTTGTACAAAATATTGTTTCATGGACATTTAAAAAACATCACTGCTTATGAAAATGTTAAGGAAAGAAACGTGAGTTTTTAAAAAAAAAACATGTGTCAAAGTGTTATCCAAGCGTTCAGTTAAGAGAGAACTCGCACATCATTAATCCCAATGCAAAAGTATGACACATTAAAGGCACCAAAAATGAAAGTGTTACCCAGTGGGATGCAAAACGTTTTCTGTCACATTCAGACCATCATAAGTGCAACCATCAAAAATAAAAAATAAAGACTTTCGAAATGCAATTAAACACTCTCCTAATTAAGACAGAGTTTTGCACTGGGGATAAAATGTTGGGTTGTCAGGGTAACTTTAATGAAAAATGTCAGATTTAATTGCAACAAATACAGGTTTCTATGAATAAAACAGTCTTTCTGGTTACACTTTCTTTAAAGGTATCTAGATAATGGTGACATGAACCTTTTATAAAAATGACATGACACATATCATGAACATTAATGACACTTCATTCATGTTTTTTGCTGTTGACGTTAAGTGTCATTCATTTTTTTGTAATGCATCCCAAAAAATATGAGATTAATATTACAAAAAATGAACAACACTTAATGACAACAGTCATAAACATTAATCAGGTGGCACTAATGTTTGTAACATGTCATGTCATGTTTATAACATACTTGTATCACTCTTATGTAGACACCTTCAATTAAAGTGTTACCGTTTTCCTTTTGGTATTGGGAGCTAACCACACCCTTCCTTGATTTAATGCTAATTTTAGGAATTTTACATTACTTTGAATATAAAATCGATGCAAAACAAAGCCACCATCATAGTCCAAACATATTTTGGAGCATGCATTCATTCCACAGTGTGACACGCACAAGATCTAAATTTGCAATCAGAGTAGAGACGTTCAGCTGGAGCTTTTTAGCTATATTGGCAGACTGTTTCCATAATTAAAAATACTGGATGATACTAGATGAGATAGGTTAAAGCCTTAGTGTACACACACACACACACACACACACACACACACACACACACACACACACACGCACACACACACACATACACACACACACACACAACCATTTGTAGCAGAATTAGAGTTAGTTTTTAAACCCTAACAACTCCACTTAATATTCACCTCATGCTAGAAAGAAAGAAATATATAAGTGTATGTTCAACTTTTTAAATTCCCATTTCTAATTTCTATGCTTTGCCTGCAGGATATGTTTACTCATATAAAGGGGGAAAGATACAATTAAAGAACTGGCAGAATGGAATCAACAACTCTTTTACGTTCCCTGGGCTCCAAGGAGGTAAACATCAATCAGATTCGCTTGTTTAGAGTTTTTCTGTTAAACTCCCTTATTTTACCGCCTCAGATCCCCAGGTTCTTGTTAGTCCAGCTTTATAGGAAAACATACATCTCTGCACATTTGTCTATTTGACAAAGCAGAAAAACACAAAGGCTCACAGGCGAGAAAGATATTGTGTAATTAATTATCAGGGGAGTCGCAGAATAATCTCAGTGTCGCTTAAGGTTACATAACGTAAGACAGGGGCAGTGCGGTGTTTATCAATGGCGAAGTAATTGATCTAAATCATCTACCTCATGTTTTTGGTTTACACACATACATGCACATGCACACACACACAGACACAGACACACACACACACACACACACACACACACACACACACACAGTGATGCACAATTCAACACAATCCATTAAACACATAAACACATAAACACATAAATAAATAAATAAATAAATAAATACACTTCAACCAGTGATGACATCTTTATATTGATTTTGTTTTGTTTTTCTGTACCATTCAGATGCCTTTTTTAATTACCAAATAGAAGCTTTTAATATTCGCTTTAGCCTCAGTGCTCCATTGATGTCATCCCTTAGTGATGAGTGTTTGTTTTTTTTTTGTGTGTGTGTGTGTGTGCGTGCACGTGCGATGAGTGAGGTGGATTTGGGGTGAGTTTCGATTTGTTTGTGTCAGCTGCTGTTCCCTGTCTAGTCTCTGGGCACGGTTTCAGTTGTAACAAATAGAGGCCATCTGCTTCTGAAGATCTCCATCACACCGTCAGCTTGTTTTTCTCTGCCAGGTGCAATGGCAACGGCCATATTTAATCCTGAATGTGAAATGGATTGTTCTGGGCTTGATGTGAATCCTCTGAGTGTCTGGCGAGGAGGAGAGTTGCCCTAACTCTTGTTTCTTGAACACATTGACTTTACACCCACTCACAGACTTATTCTTTGTTTTTTTACACATTTTTACATGCTTACTCCCCATTTAAGATATCATGGCAATATTAAATATTTACAACACAGTAGCACTGTGAGGAACACTAACACAGAGAACACTATTACTAGCCTCAGCAGTTGGTGACATTTGCAATCACCTTTTGTTCTTTGGCTCAGTCGCACAGAAAATAAAATGGCAGTTACCTTTCTGACCAATCACTCAGCATCGTTATAGAACAAGTACAGAAAAAAAGAAAGGTTATGACATGAAAGGGCATGTGTGTGGCCTTTGATTTTTCATTTCACAGTCCTGGTCCTGCACACAATGTGGTGTGACACAGGGGAGGGGTATAGGTAGCACTGTACCATCATCTGTCTGGGTGCCACCCCAGCTCAGGCTGCCATGTTTCTGGCAGAGTTTCTCTCTAGAGCATCCAAAACCTTTTACCCTTTTACTTTTTTCTTATCTTCTCTGCTTATTTCTCTCTCTCTCTCTCTCTCTCTCTCTCTCTCTCTCTCTCTCTCTCTCTCTATCTCTGATTTCCCCCTCTATGTTAGCACTGTATTCGCACGTTTTTCTTCAGCTCCACGTACGGTATGTCTAGAAGGGGTCACCTCACCTTCTGAGGCGGGGCAGAGCAGGAAGACGAGAGACATTTCCAGTGGCCCTGAAGGTCAAGCGCTTGCCCCTACATCTTTTCATTACACGCCTTTCCCACGCGCTCCTTTATCAATGTCAACTTGACCCCGCCACCGCCACAGGCCAACCCCCTTGGGCAAGAGATAATCTTTCCGCAGCTTACTAAGGCTTTCCCTTGCTTCCTCAGTGGACCAGTTCCACTTTCTAACCCCCCCCCCCCCCTCTCCCCCCCTCCTTAACACTCGCTCTTTCTCTCAACCTTGTTTTATCGCTAGCTTTTTCCCTTTAAGTGCGCTGCGGGTCTTAACAATGGCTGAACAAATCTCACTATTAGCACAAAGGATTAGGTGAGCCTATCAGGACCTGTTGAAGTGGAGTGCAGTAAGTGTGGCGTCGGGCATTACACAAGCTTCCCACACGGCTGTGATGATGAGGCTAACGAGCTGCTGTGCTATTCCCTTCGAGCCCAGCCGGTGCGGAGGAGAACGAGACCCTCACCTCTACACTCAATCACCCACGCGTCTTCATTAGCGACTGCTAATTCATGCTCAAGTGTGGCCCACCGCTAGGCTAATTACACACAAACCATTAGAAAGCAAAAGATGGCCTGTTTCTGCCCTCCGCTGCACCGCCATGCGTGCCAGGATGTGGATGTATTTGTGAGTGGGATCATGGGAAGCAGCATGTTGGCTTTGAATGTAAAAGGCATGAAATTTTCCTTATTTCCTTTGGTGGTCTTTAAACTTAATGCATTTGCTGAGTACATATAACAGTAATTTGTAGAATGTACTAGAGTAATTTTCAGTAGTACAGCCAGAATATTAACAGTTTAAAACTATAAAACTGTGGATATTTGCTTTCGTCAAACAAGGGGCAAAAAAGTAGCTATGTTGTCCAGAAACAACCCCTAGAGGACGATTCTAATTGCTCTTTCATGGTCATTCCCAGCTATGCACTGTGTGTGTAAAGGGACCAACCACCAGAAGTTGACAGAGGTTGTTGCCGTGAGATTAACACGGTTAACGGCAGAGGTAGCAGTAGCTCAGACCCCCCACGATTGGTTCTGCCCCTGTCGCTGCCATGGAGCTGTCTCTGTGCGATGATTTATTTTCGGAAATGCCTGTCACAGCAGCCCTAATATTGCACCCCCCCCCCTCTCATTAAGGCTTCAACATCCAGCTATTAATGTGAAGATGAGATACCTGCTGGGCAGGAATAGATGCATAAAGGTCAGGTGTGTTTGAGCACCTGGGAGACAATCATGCTGCTTGCTGTGGTGGCGCTCATTTGCGCTTATTTCAAATGTGAGCGTCTCATGTAGGAACTTTTTCAGCATGTAAATTTTTATCCCCCTACATCATGGAAGTTGATCTAGCAATATATACACAGTATGGTAGTTAACAGGCCAGTTAGTGTTTTTCAGTGATAACAGAGTTTTTGTTGCTGTTTGCCACGAAAGTTTATTGGGTTTTAGCAGGTTAGCTTGATTTCAGACTTAAAATAAACCTAAGCCCAGAAGGGAATCATAGTATTATGACTATCTCTCTTATGCTGAGCTGAAAGAGCAGCCCTTAAGACTACTTCCATTGTCTGTCTGAGAATAAGTATGATTGTGTTTGAGTAAGATAGTGTGTGTGTGTATGTGAGTGTGTGTGCAGATAGGTGTGTGTGTGTGCATAGGTCATGTGTGTGTGTGTGCGTGTGTGTGACGGACAGTCCTTTCATGTCAGACAGTGTTTTTGTTTTGTCAGATGAAAGGGCCAGACGTTATATGGTGCCTTTGCTCTAATGTGAGGTGGAGAACTCGGTGAACACAAAAACAAAGCTGAATAAGGGCCTCTGAAAAGTAAGACTGGATCCTTGGCTGTTATGTAACTCCTCTGTGATGTGTGTGCCCATTCTTTTATTCCTCTAGTTTGCTGGTGGAATAGTTACTAGTATATCATTTGCTACCCGTGACTCCCAATGAAATGGAGCATTTTTCTGATTGTTTCTATTTGTTTTTGTTTGTTTATTTAAGGAGAAGCCCAGCATGGTTATAAGACTGTGTAGGTACCCTGCTGTGCCACCACCAGCTTGAGACTGTCGCTTTACTGAATTTGCATGATAGTTTCTCTGTGGGTAACAAATTACTTTAGTGACTGGAAGCCTTAGAGGAATTAGACGTGGGTGACATTCCCCTTATTTTGTTTTAAGGAGGACCTTTGGTGGTCTTTAAACTTTATGCATTTGCAGAGTACATATAACAGGAATTTGTAGAATGTACTAGAGTAATTTTCAGTAGTACAGCCAGAATATTAACAGTTTAAAACTATGGTATGCATTTCAATGTTGGGTTTTGCCTCTTGGCTCTGAAGTGGGAGCAGCATTTCACAGTATTTTAAAGTTGACTACAGTAACAATTTTGGCCACAATCCAATATGCAGTGCTTTCACCATTCACAAAAACAAACTAGACTGCATTCCTGCAAAAAATGCTAAAAGTGTGCTTGCATGTGCCAAGTATTGTAGTTTTAAGTTTTGGAGCAAATATGTGCCAAATCATATATATATATATATATATATATATATATATATATATATATATATATATATATATATATATATATATATATTTCAATTACAGAATCACCTACTGCATCACCTACCGACCAAATAATGGCAAATTAGTTGTGCATACATTGAAGAGGGTCAGAAGCCAATATACCAAATTTGGTTGCGATACATCTTAGCCTTGCCAAAATATGAGGTCTTTGCAGCTGGTATCATTGGGAAACGATTGTAAAAATTAATATTGGATGTACGATTCAAAAGTTACATGCATTAATGTTCCCCTTACTAGTTGATCAGACTTACTTAGCATTATTAGCATAGTAAGCATTGTTAGCATAAGAACCTAACATTAACTAAATTGAAAATAAGCTGAGTAATGCCATTGGCATACTTAGCTAGCTAGCATAGTTAGCTAATTAGCATTGGTAGCATAACTAGTATTAGCAAACATTAGCACTTTTGCAGTGTAGTGCTGTGATGATGGAATGTAGTTAGAACACAGGCAACAGCAGACATATAATGCTCAGATGCTTTATTGGTTTATAGCTTTTTTTTAGCAGACTCTGGAACAGCTGTTTCCCCACCAGGCTCCTAAGAGCACAACACCCACACTCTGATCTCAGGTCAGTTGAAGAGGCCAATTCAGACAAGCAGACACTTTTAGTCTTCATGCAGCGAGGGTTGAGGACACAACCCACGATGATGGATCGGAAACCATGTCCTACCTAAATTTGTGAGAACAGTACACAGGGAAATATCTCAGAAAGGGGTAAAAATCTAAGAGGATAGAAACAGCTGAGTCTGTCCAAGTGTGTCTAATAGGGCTGGTGTTAAATGATCTTTACCATGTGACGGCATGTGATGTGTGTCGTGATCTTCATCGTGTCATGTGTGTCGTAATCGTTGTTATGTGTTGTACAATGCCTGTCATATGATGTGGCGAGTTACATGATCTTTGTTGCATGATGTGTCAAAGCATATGTGTTATGTGATGTGTGTCCTCTGAGGTTTACTGTAGACTGGCCAGTCTTCTACACCCCATACTCACATACTCACCCAGCCGGGCAGATCATTTTTTCCAGAATTCAGAATGTCTATTGCACATCATATAGGGGTTCGGGCCATGAAGCTGCAACGGACCTCTTAATTTCGTCCTTCACCTCGTCAAATGGATTGCTGGGTATTTGCGACATATCTGCCATTCGCTTAAAACGCCTAATCCCTGGTCTGGCCAGTACCTGAGCTGGGACACAGCACACAGGGGGAGACAGCAATAGGGGGAGATTACAAAGAGATCACGATTAATAGTGATTATTAGAGATTTGACACAGTTGTGAGTAGTAGTCAGTAAATGATCATGATCACAAGAGAGAGGTGAGATGTACATGGAGATTGTAAGAGAGAAAGAAAGAGAGAGAGATCACAGAGCAGTTGCGAGAAAGAGTGAGAGAGAGACAGGGTTGGTGATGAGAGGGGCTCCAGAGATACTATGACAGAGGGACAGACAGCAATGGTTCAGTAGCCATCAACAACAGCAGTGTAAACATGCTCAGTGTTCAATCGTCAGTGTACAACTCAGACATTATTGTGTTTAAATACAGTCTATTCTGATTAATGCAGCATCATTCCTATACTAGTATTTAAGAGTCTGTGTGTGTGTGTGAGAGAGAGAGAGGGGGGGAACTTACCAGAGAGGCAAAGCATGCAAAGAGCGATGATAAAGTATATCTTCATGATGAATACTGGACAGTGAACAGTATGGAAACCTGTGTGTTTAAATGTATGCAAGTGTAATGCTGTTGTTTAAATACTGTACAACACCAGTATTGAGCAATTGTACGCTGGTCCCACCTCTCTCACACTAGGTATCAGTGTGTGTGTTTGGGGGTATGTATATGCGTGTGTCTGTGGGTGTATGTCTGCACACTTCTGCGTGAAAAAAAAGAACACAAATTTGTCACATTTTTCATGATTACATGTGTTCTTTTACAAATACTATTAAAATAAGTAACTTTTTATATTGTCTGTGATAAATGCACAGTTCAAAGTAGGGGTTTCCTTTTTTCTCTTAAGAAAACTCCTAATACACTCTCTTACTGCATTTCACAGTGCGCTGCATCAGTCCTGTTTCAAGTTCAAGTTTAAGTTATTTATACAGCACATTTTTATATTTTATCCAACAGAAGCTGACCAAAGTTCATAAATAAAATAACACACAATTAAAACCTAAATAAATAACAATAATAGTGGTAAAATAAAAGCTGAAAAAAACTATGTATATATATATATATATATAAACAAGGGTATATCATAATAATATAATTATATACACTACCGGTCAAAAGTTTTAGAACACCACACTTTTTCCAGTTTTTTACTGAAAATTCAGTTTATTGTGTCATTGCACTCTAAAAATGAAAGCACAGAACAAATAAGCAATTTAAGTTGAAAAAAAAAATCATGAAATCAATTTATAAACCAAAATGTGTTCTAAACTTTTGACTTATCAAAGTAGCCACCTGAGCATACTCGTGGCATTCTTTCTGCAAGGGAAATCAAATATTCTTCAGACAGTTCTTCCAAAGTTTGTTGCAGAAGTTCCCATAAATGTGTGGCACTTGTAGGTTGCTTGACTTTCACTCTTCTGTCCAGTTCTTCCCAAACCAGCTCGATGGGGTTTAAGTCTGGAGATTGTGCTGGCCACTCCATGTTTTCAAGCTTACCATCTTGTTCTTTTTTCCTGAGGTAGTTTTGGCATAGTTTGGACTAGTGTTTTGGGTCATTTACTTGCTGTAGGATGAACCTCTGACCAACTAGGCGCATACCAGAGGGTATTGCATGGTGCTGCAGAATGCTGTGGTAGCCATGTTGGTTGCTTGAAGTTGTTGTCCTGTGAGCTGCCTATCACACAATTTGTTAACTCTTAGAGACATGTTCTCTGATTCAGTTGTGGCTTTGGGTCTGGCAGACCACTTCCTGTCAGTTTCCCCCAGTTTTTAAGTGCCTTTTGATGGTGAAGAAAACTGTACTCACTGACACCTTGACTTTCTTTTGCAATTGTCCTGTAGGAAAGACTAACACTTTTAAGTGTTATGATGGTCTGTCTCTCTCCCAATGTTAATTGCCCCTTTCTTGCCATTTTTGTAGCATTACACTACTTTCTGCAGTACAATACTGTTCACCTGATGCTCCTGAGGGTCTGGTACCACAGTGTGTCTTTCAACACTGCTTTTATACCAACATTGGGTGTTGTAAGTAATCAAGAAAAGTTGGAACACATATAGGAATTAGTAGCACTAGCTGTCAAGGCTGATTTAACCTTCATTGCTGCTGATCAGGTAACCAACTTTGTGTTCCCTGAAAAAGGCCTTTTTTGTATAATTCTGAAATGTACACTATTTTTCGGTTTTAGGTAACCATTTTTTTTTTTACCTCTGGCTGTTCAGTACTTACCTTTGTACCATTTCAGGGTATTCATTGAACTTTTACTACTTGAACTGCAATAAATAACTGGAAAAATTAGGGTGTTCTAAAACTTTTGACCGGTAGTGTACATATACAGTATGTTTCATTTATGGCTGGTTGCTCCCATGGCTAGTCATTGGTCCTAAACTAGCTGCCAATATCTGTGGCCTTGATAAGCCCCGTGGCATGGCATGGCATGCAGACTCTAGGAGACCCTTAAGTAACAAGAAATAAAGATGACAAATCGCTGAAAAATTGTGTACTGGTGGAATTGTAAGAAGATGTAAAGACGGAATATTCTAAATCGACATATGTGAGCTTTAATTTTTTACAAAAGCAGATGAGAATGAAAATTGCTTGCTTTACACATTCAGTCATGCCTAGCCGTTTGGGGACCTTAGGCAGGTCAGTGGAACTCATATTAATGTTAAAAATTTTTTTAATGGCATGGGATCTTTAAGGCACATCTATGTCCTTGTGTGTGGTGTGTGTGTGTGTGTGTGTGTGTGTGTGTCTGAAGTGTCCCAGCTCCGAGAAACTTACTCAAAGCACATATATCTTGTGTGTTCCACTTCCACTGTTCCACCATAGTTTCTCACGGTATTATCTGTTTACTGCTGCACTATGACACAAAACAATTGTTAATATGCAGAAGTGTATGTGGTAACACACTTGCATCTGCCAGTCATTCAGATAACCATCTCGGCAGTTGGACAGAGCAGCGTGTGACCACTCATGTGGCCGTTTGCAGGGCTCCAGGTCAACTCCAGCTTAACTGGGAGTGCAGTAGACCCTAACTGAATTTTTTAGGAGCACAACTAGAACATTTTAGTGGTGCACGTCTTTATTCGACTTTCCACAGAAATTCACACAATTTACAATTTGCATTGTGTAGCATTACTCCAGTTTTAAGATCCCTGCAATGGCTCCCAGTAAGTTATAGAATTGAGTTTAAGGCATTGCTTCGTGTGTTTAAAACACTAAATTGGGACCAAAATACTTATTGGATATGTTGTTACTATATGTACCAACAATGTCTTAAAGATCAAAGCAGAAACATCTGTTGGTGAAACCTGTTGTCACAAGAAAGTGTGGTGAAGCAGCTTTCAGCTGCTATGCAGTTCAGCTTTGGAACCAGCTTCTAAAAGACATTTATTATTTTAGTTATTTTATCTTTTATGCTTACCTATTTCTTTTTGCTTTTATTTAATGTCTTTTATTTATCTTATACTTATTTTCCACTTATTGTACCTTTTATGCTTTTATATTTTCTTTGCTTTTATTTTTGTTAAGGACATTGAACTGCCTTTGTGCATGACATGTATGACTATCAAGCCGCAACAAATGCTGCCTTGTGTTTTTTCCTGTCAAACCGTTAAAGCACTTTGAGCTACATCTTGTATGAATTGTACTATATAAATACATTAATAATAATAATAATAATAATACTACTAGTACTACTACTACTACTACTAATAATAATAATTACAACAACACTACTAAATAATATGAAGGTGTGTTTGGAGAGATTGTGGGGTTCAATTCCCTCTGAGGCAATATAATTCGTTATGGCAAAGGGTGAACTGCTTATCTATACTGGGAAGTGGGAACAGTGGCGGTTCCACAGTGTTTTAAAAAATCAACTTGTTGTTTAAAGTGGTGTTGGTGTGTGGCACTTTTGCAGTGTAGTGTTGTGGTGATGGAACGCAGTTAGAACACAGGCAACAGCAGACATATAATGCTCAGATGCTTTATTGGTTTATAGCTTTTTTTAGCAGACTCTGGAACAGCTGTTTCCCCACCAGGCTCCTAAGAGCACAACACCCACACTCTGATCTCAGGTCAGTTGAAGAGGCCAATTCAGACAAGCAGACACTTTTAGTCTTCATGCAGCGAGGGTTGAGGACACAACCCACGATGATGGATCGGAAACCTTGTCCTACCTACATTTGTGAGAACAGTACACAGGGAAATATCTCAGAAAGGGCTAAAAATCTAAGAGGGTAGAAACAGCTGAGTCTGTCCAAGTGTGTCTAATAGGGCTGGTGTTAAATGATCTTTACCATGTGATGGCATGTGATGTGTGTCGCGATCTTCGTCGTGTCGTGTGTCGTAATCGTTGTTATGTGTTGTACAATGCCTGTCATATGATGTGGCGAGTAATATGATCTTTGTTGCATGGTGTGTCAAAGCATATGTGTTATGTGATGTGTGTCCTTTGAGGTTGAGTTTCCTGTAGACTGGCCAGTCTCCTACACCCCATACTGACATACTCACCCAGCCGGGTAGATCATTTTTTCCAGAATTCAGAATGTCTATTCCACATCAAACAGGATTTCAGGCCCTGGAGCTGCAAAGGACCTCTTCAATGGATAGCGTTGTTTTGGCAGCATATCTGCCCTTCGCATCAAATGCCTAATCACTGATCTGGCCGGTACCTGAGCTGGGACACAGCACACAGGGGGAGACAGCACTAGGGGGAGATTACAAAGAGATCTCGATTAATAGTGATTATTAGAGATTTGACAAAGTTGTGAGTAGTAGTCAGTAAATGATCATGATCACGAGAGAGATGTGAGATGTACATGGAGATTGTGAAAGAGAAAGAAAGAGAGAGAGATCACAGAGCAGTTGCGAAAAAGAGTGAGAGAGAGACAGGGTTGGTGATGAGAGGGGCTCCAGAGATACTATGACAGAGGGACAGACAGCAATGGTTCAGTAGCCATCAACAACAGCAGTGTAAACATGCTCAGTGTTCAATCGTCAGTGTACAACTCAGACATTATTGTGTTTAAATACAGTCTATTCTGATTAATGCAGCATCATTCCTATACTAGTATTTAAGAGTGTGTGTGTGTGTGTGTGAGAGAGAGAGAGAAAGAGAGAGAGAGATAGAGAGAAAGAGAGAGAGGGAGAGAGAGAGAGGGGGAACTTACCAGAGAGGCAAAGCATGCAAAGAGCGATGATAAAGTATATCTTCATGATGAATACTGGACAGTGAACAGTATGGAAACCTGTGTGTGTTTAAATGTATGGAAGTGTAATGCTGTTGCTTAAATACTGTACAACACCAGTATTGAGCAATTGTACGCTGGTCCCACCTTTCTCACACTAGGTATCAGTGTGTGTGTTTGGGGGTGTGTATATGCGTGTGTCTGTGGGTGTATGTGTGCATGCATTTGTGCACACTCCTGCGTGAAAAAAAAGAACACAAATTTGTCACATTTTTCATGATTACATGTGTTCTTTTACAAATACTATTAAAATAAGTAACTTTTTATATTGTCTGTGACAAATGCACAGTTCAAAGTAGGGGGGTTCCTTTTTTCTCTTAAGAAAACAACTAATACACTCTCTTACTGCATTTCACAGTGCGCTGCATCAGTCCTGTTTCAAGTTTAAGTTATTTATACAGCACATTTTTATATTTTATCCAACAGAAGCTGACCAAAGTTCATAAATAAAATAACACACAATTAAAACCTAAATAAATAACAATAATAGTGGTAAAAATAAAAGCTGAAAAAAAATGATGTGTATATACAGTATATATTGCATGGTGCTGCAGAATGCTGTGGTAGCCATGTTGGTTGCTTGAAGTTGTTGTCCTGTGAGCTGCCTATCACACAATTTGTTAACTCTTAGAGACATGTTCTCTGATTCAGTTGTGGCTTTGGGTCTGGCAGACCACTTCCTGTCAGTTTCCCCCAGTTTTTAAGTGCCTTTTGATGGTGAAGAAAACTGTACTCACTGACACCTTGACTTTCTTTTGCAATTGTCCTGTAGGAAAGACTAACACTTTTAAGTGTTATGATGGTCTGTCTCTCTCCCAATGTTAATTGCCCCTTTCTTGCCATTTTTGTAGCATTACACTACTTTCTGCAGTACAATACTGTTCACCTGATGCTCCTGAGGGTCTGGTACCACAGTGTGTCTTTCAACACTGCTTTTATACCGACATTGGGTGTTGTAAGTAATCAAGAAAAGTTGGAACACCTATAGGAATTAGTAGCACTAGCTGTCAAGGCTGATTTAACCTTCATTGCTGCTGATCAGGTAACCAACTTTGTGTTCCCTGAAAAAGGCCTTTTTTGTATAATTCTGAAATGTACACTATTTTTCGGTTTTAGGTAACCATTTTTTTTTTTTACCTCTGGCTGTTCAGTACTTACCTTTGTACCATTTCAGGGTATTCATTGAACTTTTACTACTTGAACTGCAATAAATAACTGGAAAAATTAGGGTGTTCTAAAACTTTTGACCGGTAGTGTACATATACAGTATGTTTCATTTATGGCTGGTTGCTCCCATAGCTAGTCATTGGTCCTAAACTAGCTGCCAATATCTGTGGCCTTGATAAGCCCTGTGGCATGGCATGGCACGCAGACTCTAGGAGACTTCAAGTAACAAGAAATAAAGATGACAAATCGCTGAAAAATTGTATACTGGTGGAATTGTAAGAAGATGTAAAGACGGAATATTCTAAATCGACATATGTGAGCTTTAATTTTTTACAAAAGCAGATGAGAATGAAAATTGCTTGCTTTACACATTCAGTCATGCCTAGCCGTTTGGGGACCTTAGGCAGGTCAGTGGAACTCATATTAATGTTAAAAAAAAATACTAATGGCATGGGATCTTTAAGGCACAACTATGTCCTTGTGTGTGGTGTGTGTGTGTGTGTGTGTGTGTGTGTGTGTGTGTGTGTGTGTGTGTCTGAAGTGTCCCAGCTCCGAGAAACTTACTCAAAGCACATATATCTTGTGTGTTCCACTTCCACTGTTCCACCATAGTTTCTCACGGTATTATCTGTTTACTGCTGCACTATGACACAAAACAATTGTTAATATGCAGAAGTGTATGTGGTAACACACTTGCATCTGCCAGTCATTCAGATAACCATCTCGGCAGTTGGACAGAGCAGCGTGTGACCACTCATGTGGCCGTTTGCAGGGCTCCAGGTCAACTCCAGCTTAACTGGGAGTGCAGTAGACCCTAACTGAAATTCTTAGGAGCACAACTAGAACATTTTAGTGGTGCACGTCTTTATTCGACATTCCACAGAAATTCACACAATTTACAATTTGCATTGTGTAGCATTACTCCAATTTTAAGATCCCTGCACTGGCTCCCAGTAAGTTATAGAATTGAGTTTAAGGCATTGCTTCGTGTGTTTAAAACCCTAAATTGGGACCAAAATACTTATTGGATATGTTGTTGCTATATGTACCAACAATGTCTTAAAGATCAAAGCAGAAACATCTGTTGGTGAAACCTGTTGTCACAAGAAAGTGTGGTGAAGCAGCTTTCAGCTGCTATGCAGTTCAGCTTTGGAACCAGCTTCCAAAAGACATTTATTATTTTACTTATTTTATTTTTTATGCTTACCTATTTCTTTTTGCTTTTATTTAATGTCTTTTATTTATCTTATACTTATTTTCCACTTATTGTACCTTTTATGCTTTTATATTTTCTTTGCTTTTATTTTTGTTAAGGACATTGAACTACCTTTGTGCATGACATGTATGACTATCAAGCCGCAACAAATGCTGCCTTGTGTTTTTTCCTGTCAAACCGTTAAAGCACTTTGAGCTACATCTTGTATGAATTGTACTATATAAATACATTATTAATAATAAGAATACTACTACTACTACTACTACTACTAGTACTACTAGAAATAATAATAATAATTACAACAACACTACTAAATAATATGAAGGTGTGTTTGGAGAGATTGTGGGCTTCAGTTCCCTCTGAGGCAATATAATTCGTTATGGCAAAGGGTGAACTGCTTATATCTATACTGGGAAGTGGGAACAGTGGCGGTTCCACAGTGTTTTAAAAAATCAACTTGTTGTTTAAAGTGGTGTTGGTGTGTGGCACTTTTGCAGTGTAGTGTTGTGATGATGGAATGTAGTTAGAACACAGGCAACAGCAGACATATAATGCTCAGATGCTTTATTGGTTTATAGCTTTTTTTAGCAGACTCTGGAACAGCTGTGTCCCCACCAGGCTCCTAAGAGCACAACACCCACACTCTGATCTCAGGTCAGTTGAAGAGGCCAATTCAGACAAGCAGACACTTTTAGTCTTCATGCAGCAAGGGTTGAGGACACAACCCACGATGATGGATCGGAAACCTTGTCCTACCTAAATTTGTGAGAACAGTACACAGGGAAATATGTCAGAAAAGGCTAAAAATCTAAGAGGATAGAAACAGCTGAGTCTGTCCAAGTGTGTCTAATAGGGCTGGTGTTAAATGATCTTTACCATGTGATGGCATGTGATGTGTGTCGTGATCTTCATCGTGTCATGTGTGTCGCAATCGTTGTTATGTGTTGTACAATCTCTGTCATATGATGTGGCGAGTAATATGATCTTTGTTGCATGGTGTGTCAAAGCATATGTGTTATGTGATGTGTGTCCTCTGAGGTTGAGTTTCCTGTAGACTGGCCAGTCTCCTACACCCCATACTGACATACTCACCCAGCTGGGCAGATCATTTTTTCCAGAATTCAGAATGTCTATTCCACATCATATAGGGGTTCGGGCCATGGAGCTGCAACGGACCTCTTGAATGGCTCGCTGTGTATTGGCGGCATCTCTGCCATTCGCTTATAACGCCTAGGCTCTGGTCTGGCCAATACCTGAGCTGGGATACAGCACGGGGGGGGCAATAGGGGGAGATTACACAGAGATCACGATTATTGGTGCGAGATTTGACACAGTTGTGAGTAGTAGTCAGTAAATGATCATGATCACGAGAGAGAGGTGAAATGTACATGGAGATTGTAAGAGAGAAAGAAAGAGAGAGAGATCACAGAGCAGTTGCGAGAAAGAGTGAGAGAGAGACAGGGTTGGTGATGAGAGGGGCTCCAGAGATACTATGACAGAGGGACAGACAGCAATGGTTCAGTAGCCATCAACAACAGCAGTGTAAACATGCTCAGTGTTTAATTGTCAGTGTACAATTCAGGCATTATTGTGTGTAAATAGTCTATTCAGATTAATGCAACATCATTCCCATACTGGTGTTTTGGAGTGTGTGTGTGTATGTGTGAGAGAGAGAGAGGGGTGGGGGGGACTTACCAGAGAGCCAAAGCATGCAAAGAGCGATGATAAAGTATATCTTCATGATGAATACTGGGCAACTGGGCAAGTATGGAAACCTGTGTGTGTGTGTGTAAATGTATCAAAAGTGTAATGCTGTTGCTTAAATACTGTACAACACCAGTATTGAGCAATTGTATGCTGGTCCCACCTCTCTCACACTAGGTATCAGTGTGTGTGTATGTGCGTGTGTCTGTGGGTGTATGTGTGCATGCATGTTTGCACACTCCTGCGTGAAAAAAAAAGAACACGAATTTGTTACATTTTACAAATACTATTACAGTTTTTTTTCTGAATGCTTAAATGTTGTAACACAATTTCTAAAAGTACTAATTCTTATAGCAAAACCCCTCACTGAGTTTGCAAAATAATAGCACAAACTCTGCTTTGCACTCAGTTTGTAATTTTGTAACACACACTCTTCACAGCACTCTTTTTTTCAAAACTGTAAACACAACTCACTGCTTTACACACAACTTGCAAATAATCAACACACTCTTAGCAAACCTATACACAATCATGGCTATTATTTAAATTATTTTTCCAACTTTCTGGCCACACTGTCATGTGTGAAAACTCTTTTATATAAATAATTCACTTGCAATCAGCCTGAACACTAGCAATACAGTAAGCCACAGGTAAGCTTTTGAGGTGAAGTACAATGTTGGAATAAAGAAGACTGAGAGTTAGAGAGGAGCATGAGGATGTGGAGGTGAAAAAGCAAGAGGGAGAGGACGATGAGTACAAGGAGGTGGTTAGAGGATGAGGAGGTAACAAAGTAAGAGGAGGATGAGGTAGGGAAGAGGAAGGGGAAGGAAGAAGAGTAAGAAGAGTAAGAAATAGAATTTTGGATGACATCAGAACTACTTTAGTGGACAGTGGAATGACCCTGAGGGAAGCTGGCCAACGGGTTCAGCCTAACCTGAGCCGCTACAGTGTAGCAAGCATCATAAGGTATAAGGCTATAGTAGGTTTGTTAGTAATGAAGTCAAAGCATACACACAACCCTAGTGATGGCACGCCATCACAGACATTGACTAGGCCTCATGTCAGGCCTTGATACTGCACTGCAAGGAGATATTTTTTGTCAGTGCCTTTGACTAGAAAACATTACAGCTGATGTTGACAACATTTTGTGGCTGGACCCAGAGAGACGACAGAGCAGAGTTTGTGCTATTAGTTTTGCAAACTCAGTGAGGGGTTTTGCTATAAGAATTAGTAGTTTCAGAAATTGTGCTACAACAATCACTATAAGCGTTTAAGCATTCAGAAAAAACTGTAATGCAACCATACACCCAATTAACAAAACAAGCTAGGTCTATTGCAAAATTATATTTTTCTACAAAACTATACACTTATTTATAAAAATTTGATTTTGTTGCCAAATCACACACAGGTGATTCATATGATCTACTTTTGTTTGAGTGAGTTACACACTGTGGTAATCAGTCCTAAACACTTCGTAACATTCTTATTTCTCTAATTACATGATCCAGGATTCATTTTTTTAAACATATTGATAGATGACATGAATGCATTCATGAAACACAACATATGACTAATGCTGTTCACCAAATATATTTCAAAAGATTTTTTTTTACTTTTATGTAATGCATAAACAGTCAATATGCTGAAGTGTTTGCCTGTTGTATGGTTGCATATTGAAAACCATTTCTCCAAAAAACTACACAGCAAATATAGTAAAACACAGTAAAGTTTTGTTGGAGTCAAAAAGAGGAAGAAGTAAATACTGTCACTGCAAGGTACAATGAGAGGAGAGCAGACAGAGAAGACAAGGATTAAATTGATCACATTGGAATGACATTGGTTGACTACCTTGAAAAACCTAGGTTGACACTTGCCACCAAATTGGCCAGAGATGACACTTTACTGTGTTTTACTATGTTTGCTGTGAATATGGTTCTTTCTAGAAATGGTTTTTAATATGCAACCATGCAACAAGCAAACACTTTGCATTACATAAAAGTAAAAAAAGAAATATATTTGGTGAACATTATTACTCATATGTTGTGTTTCATGAACACATTCGTGTCATTTATCAATATCTCTGAAAAAATAAACCATTAGAAAAGTCAGAATGTTACAAAGTGTTTAGGATTGATTACCAGAGTGTGTAACTCACTGAAACACAAAGATCATATGAATCATGTGTGTATGATTTGGCAACACAAACACAGCCTTATAAATAAAGTGTATAGTTTTGTAAGAAGAATATCATTTTGCAATAGACCTTGCTTGTTCTGTTAATTGAGTGTATGGTTGCATTAACTGTGTGTAGTGTTTTGAAAAAAAGAGTGCGGTTTTTAAAATTGAGCTTAAGCAATTGTAGAAAACTGTAACATATTATATCAATACACTGACGGCAATATGCACAGTACAAATACATTGCTTTGGCCTGCAGAACTGTATGTGGTAACACACAAACACAAGCAAGCATCTGCCAATCATTCAGATAACCATCTTAGCAGTTGTGGTGCTGTTGGGGTTGGTACTTAGTTACGTAAAGGCTACTTCAGGTATTGCTGCAGTGGCTGCGTGTTCAAGCCACTTTAACACACATGTACATTGTGCAGTATGTATGGTCTAATCTCTGAATACACTGAGGGCAATATGCAGAGTACAAATGCATTGCTTTGGCCTGCAGAAGTGTATGTGGTAACACACACACAAGCAAGCATCTGCCAGTCATTCAGATAACCATCTTAGAAGTTTTGTTTTTTTTGTCTTATTATTTTTGTTTTTTTGGTTATAATGCTCTCATACAGCCAACATGAATTCCCCTGCAAATTGTCCGACTAACTCATGTATAAAAACCTATTTGTATTATTTGTTTAAATAGAGGAGTTTTTTAAGTCATCACTTTAGACCTGATCCCTATAGTATTTACTACGTTGTCACACAACGTGTAGTAAGTACTATAGTAAATATCACACTATATTATGGTATACTTTAGTAATGCATAGTGTACTATAGTAGATACTCTAGTAAACTATAGCATTTACCACCCCCCCCCCACCCTACCCTCTGTGAACATAGATTGTTAAAAGGGAAAAACACTTTACTGTTTAGCAGTGTTTCTCATACTCATACATAGACCATTCTCTGCCACTGCGACACAGAATGAAAACCGATCGCCACAAATTGATTCTACCTCTTTTTTTCCCCAACGCAATTCTGTCATTCTTGCTCACAAGTACAACGAGAAAGAAACAAAGAGATCAACATCCATGCATACACGTCAATGGCGGTACACTTATAAAACACCTGTGCTGGCTTGAAACTCTTGTTAGTTCAGAAAAGATCAAATTGATAAAACTGTATTTTATTTTACCCCCAGATAAAACCAGACCTCAGGAAAAGGCTTTTAAAGGGGAACACCTGACTGCCTGAATAAGAATTGCCATAAATGGGCCAGAATCCAAGGAGGTCGCTTATGATAGGGTACTTGAGTTATTTTTCAGAAAGCCACGTAAAAATAGGTGTTCTGATAGGGCATGCAAGCTATGCACCAAATAGGCTAATGCTGTTTCATTTAGTTACATCGTTGTACCTTTAGTAGTTTCTGCAGAGCCCCTAGCCCCACACAATGCTGCTTGGTCTGTGGGAAACACTGTTTAGCTAAAAAAACAAGCATTGTAATCATGTTATATTCACATTTCCCACTACCAGGTTAATAAGAATTGTAGAATTAGACTTGTTGTACTTTAGTTCCTACTCTTGTTTACTCTTACCACCATAGCTTCACATGGTATTATCTGTCTACCACTGCAGTATGACACTAAAATGTGCCTGAAATGCAGAAGTGTATGTGGTAACACACATAAACAAGCATCTGCCAGTCATTCAGATGGAGGATTTTGGCTGAAAACGCTCATGCTGCTCGCTCCACAGAAATAGACTTGACTGATTTCTATGTTTTAATTGCAGTGCAGTGGCTGTGTGTTCAAGCCACTTTAACACACATGTACATTGTGCAGTATGTATGGTCTAATCTCTGAATACACTGAGGGCAATATGCAGAGTACAAATGCATTGCTTTGGCCTGCAGAATTGTATGTGGTAACACACACACAAGCAAGCATCTGCCAGTCATTCAGATAACCATCTTAGAAGTTTTGTTTTTTTGTCTTATTTTATTTATTTATTTTTGTTATATAACACAGCCAACATGAATTCCCCTGCAAAAATTGTCAGACTAACTCATGTATAAAAATCCTATTTGTATTATTTGTTTAAATAGAAGAGTTTTTAAAGTCACCACTTTAGACCTGATCCCTAGTATTTACTACATTGTCACACAACATGTAGTAACTACTATAGTAAATACCACACTATATTATGGTATACTTTAGTAATCCATAGTGTACTATAGGAAATACTGTAGTAAACTGTAGTATTTTTCTCCCTGCAAGTATAGATTGTTAAAAGGGTAAAACACTTCATTTTGTAGCTAAAAAAGGCAAGCATTGTAATCATCATCAGTTATATTCATATTTCCCACCACCTGGTTCACAAGAATTGTAGAAATAGACTTGTACGTTAGTTGCTACTCTTATCTAGGGTCACTTACAATGAATCTACCCTACTACCCTTTGAAGCAACCAAGGGAAAAAAGCCTAGTGGTCCTACAATCCAGTGCTCCCTTAACTTGAGTAAAAAAATGGCATAGCAACTTTCACTTGTAGTGGAGTAATATTCGACGAGGAGTATTTCTGTAGTTTAACTCAAGTAGAGGAACTGTGCACTTTGTCCCACTCTGTAAGATGAGTAAGATGAGTATATACCTCTAAAACTTAGGGTGTATGATCAGTGGCGGTTCTATAGTGTTTTTCGCCCCGGGCGAGACCACCTCTCAGCACACGCTCGTGCCACTCGTGGCGCCCCCCACGAAATGGCGCCCCGGGCCTAAAACCACTACCGTGTATGATAGTAAGCAAATCAACACAGATTTCTCTTAAAAACTGAGTTAATAGGCATACAAATACAAATGAGGCTTAATTAGAGCTGTCCAAATTTGAAAGATGAAGCGATATTGCATGACAAATCTAACATTGTGTCACTTCCTGAGTTTAAATGTCTTGGTAAAGTGTGGTGGTGTTAAAGTGTCAAAGTATGAAAGTATTTTTTTTTGTTTTTTTTTAAATACTTAAGTATAAAAATATAATGTGGGGCCATATACAGCACAGGTCACTAGAATGTGGCCAGATATGGTACCACATCCAGATTGTTCGCTTGTTCGCCAAACAGTGATGCCTGCATCACTCACAGGAGGTGAGCAAGAGAGGCAGTTCAACCATACAGTAGGAGATCTGCTTTGAGGACGACCTGTTTTTGTTCCCTGTTCTTAGACACTGTAGAGGCAGTTGATCTTGTCAGAGAGGGAGGTAAAGCTGAATGGGGAAGCACAGTGCTGGATGGTTTGAAGTCTGTGAGGCTCTATCTGCCTTGGCACGAACCTTAACTGCCTTTCTCTCTGATCTGTATATATATATATACAAACTGTATGTATTGTAGCCTAGGAGACACCCAGGATCCAGCTGAGCTATAAGCTTTCTGGTCTTTGAACACTGCATCTTTAGCTTTGAGACAGGAGGCACACCTTACTGTTCATCGAAACTCCCTGAACGCTTGGGGAAAGCTTGTGTTTGTTTTAGTGTAGCCATTGTTCTAATGCAGTGGTTGCTGGGTGTACTGTTTCTGATTTTAATTTTACTATTTAAAATTAATTACCTCTTCTTGCAGACTAACAGTTTGCCACAGTAACTGAATGAGTAGTTTTTGTTTTATTAAAATAATGCAGTCTATTACTTTTAGTGTTATAATAATACAGGCAGGAATTTAAACCGCTTATTCAATTTCATTTGAATGATTATGTACCCTGAGGAATTAAAGCCTATCTTACTTCTACGTTCACAGCACACAAATCACGTACAAACGCACACTCTCACTGGCTTAGGGAATGCAAGCCAAGGAGAGTAGGCATGGGCTTCCGGGCTCGCTCATGGTGGAATATTGATGATGAGTTTACGCAAAGTAGGTAGGTAGTACTTGGATAAGTGCTTGTCAATCAAGAACAGGTCCAGCCTTATTAACAGCAACCTCATTAAAAACAAAAAGGAGGACATAAGCTAACAGAGGTGTAGAGGAACACAGAGTGAGCAACACCACCTCCTTGTATGTATGAAAGTAGTCTGCTTACTCTGTGTTCCTCTACACCTCTGTTAGCGTATGTCGTCCTTTTTGTAAGTCGCTTTGGACAAAAGCCTCTGCTAAGTGTAATGTAATGTAATGTAATGTAAAAACAGCTCCTCCAATCATCACACAGAGTCTCATTATCTAGGCCAGCCCACTTCTGGACACAGCCCCAGAGCTTCCCTAGAGATCATGTTTTAGCAACATTTGTCCAACACCCATTTAGCTTTGTGAAACTGCTTGGTTGAAGCAGTGGTGGTTCTACAGTGTTTTACTCTGCGGGGGAGACCACCGCTCAGCCTCCCTAGTTCACAGGGGGTGCCAATGTGCCGATTGCAGCGATATATAATACACAGAGCTTTTTATATTTATTTTTTTCCCCACGCGAGACCTGTTCGCCCGTGCCTAAACCGCTACTGGGTTGAAGACTTATTATCTTGACATAATTCAATCTTGTCTTTGAAGACATTCATTGTACAGCATCAGTCAAAACTGCATGCTAATACACCCACAATTTTACTGACTGCTAATAACGTAGTTGGTTCATTAACACGTTAGCTAGTTCATATATGGTTGCAACAAATGGTGTAACAGAGGCATTGTTGAGCCCATTGTCAGCAGTTTCACCTGTCTAAACCAAGGCAATATATTTAAAGTGCTTTGCTGCAGCAAGTTGCTGGTGGAAAATTGTTGCAACTGGTGTAATTGTAAAAATCTTGGGTCTGAACGTATTTCAAATGTTTTTTTTTTTTCTATCAGTAACTTCCTATACGTCCAGCTCTTTTAGCCAGACAGTTCTTTAAAAATCTTGCAGATGAAACTGGACAAGCTTGGCCTTGAATGACAAAGTGACACATCTCATGATCCACTTGACTAATCTCAAGTGTGGTGCTTTGAATCAGCCTGGCCTTTAGCAGTCTGAACTGAGTGTGCGTTTGATGCAAGAGGGCTAGAAGAGGTGGCAAGAATCCTTTGAAGCATGTCAGTCAAATGTGAAGTCATTCCGTAATTATTTATGGAACCATGATTACGAGATGTGACTGGAAGAGCAATGCGGTGAAGTGAACCATGTATTATCATCAAGGAAAGAAATCATCAAGAGTTGTCATTATCATCACTTTATAATCCTCCTCTGCATCTGTTTCCTGTTTAGCTCTTTTCTTTATTTTTCATTCAAGTTGACTAAACTATATAGCAATGAGAGTGAAATGACAAAAACACCAGAAAATGGGGGTGCTGTGGCGCAGTGCGTAGAGCACCTATACCATGAATGGGCAGCTGACCATGGGGACCCAGGTTGGGGTCCAGCCTGGGTCGTTTCTCCAACCCTTTCCCATCTCTCTCCCACTCGCTTCACTGTCCTATTACAAAAAAGCCCAAAAATATATACCTAAAAAAACACCAGAAAATGGCAAGAGAGCACTACTGAGTAGAAATCTTCAGGTATCAAGTTCCTTCCAGTCATCATAACCAAAACCAAACCACAGAAATTAAACATTTCTTTGAAATAATTTAATTAGAGCTTGTATTTTTTTGTAATTATTTTCCTAGATGTTTCTAGTTGTCTGGCTTTATGGATGTACCCCGTAAACCTCAAGGCGAGCACTAGAGTACTTTCCCTCTGAGAGGGAACACAAACACGCACACACGCAAACACACACAGCCACTGTCTCATACTGCCTGCTGTGAGCATGTGAAGCAGAGACCACACAGCTTTTAAATTTGATTATCATTAGATACACTTGAATTTCACATTTCCTGACATAAGATGTGAATAGCAGTAATGTGTCATGAATATCTAAGCTAGTAGCACAAAATTACGTTAACGAGTTACAGTCTCACCCAGACCTCATACTTAAGCATCGGCTCGTCTTCCTGGGCATGTCAAAGGGATTTTGCGAGACGAATTGGATCACCATTCTCACACATTAGCTTACATCAGATTAGATTCAATTTTATTGTCATTACACGTGTATAAATACAGGGTAACGGTACATCCGCAACAAAGAGTACAGCAGCTCGATGCTATCTCTTCAGTGTTCAGATAAAATCATGGACAAAAAAAAAACTCCCTGAGTCACTATCAAGAAAGCAGCCCCCCTCCCCCCACCCCAACCTGTCTGATTGCATTTCGTTACAGAAAAGCACGTATATAGAAATATCATTGGTTAAAAAAGACAGTATGATGTGCCTTAAGAAGAAAAAGAATCCTCATGTCAAAGATAATACGTTCTCTCTTTTTTCTAGAAATAAGATAACCTTTAAGTGTGATAAGGCTTTGATGGGGAAGGCACCAACTTGCGAAAGGACAAACGAGGAAACTGATATGCGCGTATAGTGTTAGTCTTTGGCGGCGTATCTACAGGGAGTGGAAGGCACGGACAAACAGTGTTGATCTAATGGGGCTAACCTTTAACAGGTCTCATTACCATCTCCCCTTCGCCGTGCTCTATGACCTTTTCACTATTCACACCTCTGGCTCAGAAGGATGGGGCCGCAGCTGATGAAAGGACGAGGAAGAAGGGAGGGCTGTGGGGGGGGTGGGGGAGGTAGGGGAAGGTAGGGGTGGGGGTGCCCATTGTAAACCTGTAGAGGACATAAGTGGATGAGAAGGAGCGAAAAGAAAATGGTGCCCCAAAGCAGAATGAATATTCTCAGCACGGCTCCGGTATCTAATGCAGGGGAGATTTAGCGCGGCGATACATTAGGGAAGTGGTTATCTGAGTGTGGAATGGTAGTTTCATCACAGCTCGCTCTCTCTCTCTCTCTTTCGCTTTCCCTCACTCTCCCTCTCTGTCTCTCTTTCTCTTTGTCTCTTGCTTCTCCCCTTCTGTCTTTTTCTCACTCTGTCATTGCCCCCTCTGTCCCTCCCTCTCTCTTCCTCTTCTCTCTTTCTTTCTTTCTCTCTTCCTCTTTCTCTGCCTCCTTTCTCTCTGTCTCTCGCTACCTTCTCTCACAGGGTTCTCAGATAATGGCATTCATTTGCACACAGGCACTCTGGCAACCCGGAGATCTTCAAATTCCCATCACCTGCACCCCTCCAGTTGTATTTCCAGTCACTCAGGGAGGTTCAGTGTGTTCCACATTGCCAGAATTGTGGTTTGATACGCTGACAAAAGGGGAGAAAAAGAGAGAGTTACATGACATTGGAGGCATCTCATTCATGCCTGCTGGGATGAATATGAGGCCTCAATATGTGCTTTAAAATTGGTTGCACAACTAACTACCCAACAGCTTTCTGACGTGAGAAGCAATTGTCAACTGCACCGTGGACAGACACATATCGGTCTGTTGCTTCCAAATACAGTACATGGGTGTTCCAGATCGTAATGAATTAGGAAATGATTTGTGAAATAGACGTCAAAGTGTGAACTGCTAATTTGGAAGACGTAGCAGTAGTGCTGAGGGAAGGGCCAGCAGGCAGCAGGCACCCCATAGGACATCTGTGCCAATGTCACGTCGAGTTCGACCAGAAACATTTCTGTTTGTTTCACCGAGCGGGAACAATGTCCTCATCTGACCAGTTTGGTGGAAAAAAAAAAAACATTTTGAGGCAAGTTGTTTGTTTTCGTCTAGGCCTCTGGGAAAATATGGATTTCACCCAAGCGCTCTTTACCAGAGAGAGATGGATAGCTTCTGATGCAGCTTAGTGAGCAGGAGAAACTGATGCTGAAAGTGAGAATGTCAATGGACTTTTGCAAAAAAAGCACAACGGGGCACAGCTGTGCAATCCAGCTGTATCAGAGAGATTATACCGAAACAAGGGAAATGTCAGTTCAGGGGTTTCACACTCCAGACATGCAAATCGCAAATCTGTTCCAGCTCAAACCTGCTGCGCCTGCGTTTATTCATGCAGGCCAAGTTTCTCTTTTTCTCTTTTTCTTTCTTTTTTTGTTCTTCATGAAATGGACTGTTAATGCTTCTTTTGTTCCCATCCCCTATTTCGATCATTTAATTCCCATTTCCGTTTTTGTGAAGAAGAAAAAGAAGAAGAAGAAGAAGAAAAGAAAATCCAAAACATGGTGGAGAGATTTCACAGGAAAGAGTGTGATGTACTGTAGTGTTTAACAAGTCTCTTTTTGTCTGCCCTACTTTTTCTTTTCCTCTTCTGCTCTCACTGCTGGCACTGTCACCCACTGCCACTGTATTTCCTGACACCCGCCAGATATCAACGTGCCTGACCCATAGCCCATACCTGACATCGCAGAGCCCCACATCTTCTGAAGTGTATTCATGGCCTTAGGGCTGGGCAATTCATCGAGAAATTAATCGAACCGTCAATCGTTACAATTAATCGACAATGATCAAGCACATGACTACTAATCGTTGTTTATTATGTGTTATTATTATTTATTCTGTAAACATTTAATTTATATTCTGTGCATTCCAGTGTGTGTGTTCATGTACTGTTACCTAAAACCACACTACCACCTACGTGGTGTCATGTGATTCTGCCCAGTCCAGTCAATTAAAGATGATTTTGATTCGAAGTTCTATTGACCAGCTCTAATCGTGATAAAAATCGATATCGGGCAATATGGAAAAATATATCATGATCACATTTTTTGACATATCGCCCACCCCTACGTGGCCTTCCCCATCACGCCGAATAAAACTAACATCAACAGGACTCCTCTGGCTGCCTCGGCCCCCATAGCCAGTGCTCTCTGCTTTGGCTGTTTCTTTTTTCTCCCTCCTCTATTCCTCCCCTCACTTTTCTCATCTCACTTCTCTCCTCTCCTCCTGGAGGCTGTCTCTCCCAAGATGCCTTTCAGCAGCAGATGCTGAACTTTCGTGCGTGCCTTTATTCCACAGTTGAAAGATGAAAAATGTCAGCCAAAAAAACTTGCGAAATCTTTTCTACCTATTTTCTCTTTCTCTCTCTCTCTCTTTCACCCCCTCTGCCTCTTTGTTTCTCTCCCTCTTTTCCTGTCTCTCTTTTGTACATTCCCCCTTGATATCTGTTTATCTCTGTCTGTTTATCCACCCCCCCGCCCCGCGCCCCATGTGTCTGTGTATCCGTTTGGTTTCTGCAGAGGTCTCTGCAGCTGTCTCTGAGAGAACAACTCCCTGGCGTGACGTCTCCCTGAAAAGTTCCAGAATCAAAAAAAATCTCTGTAATCTGTTCTATCGTGGCACGGACTGCGGCTCTGTCAGGCTCTTCGCCTGATGCCTCTGCGCTCACATCTGCAAACGACCTGCCATGTCATGCGTCCCTTCCCTCCTCTGACTGTCCCCTGCTATTGTCACCAGCTGCTGCCTACCTTCTGGTGCGATATCAGAGCCCGTCTGAGTCGCCTGTTCCCCTCTACTCTCTGTTTCCTCACCGCTGCGCTTCCCCTTCCCCTTTCTCTCCTTTTCTTTCTCTTTCCATCTCTCCATTTCTCTCCCATGCAGTGCCGGTTTTCAGGTCACCAGTCGGCCACTGATGGCCCAGTGGTCTGTGTGCTGTGGGGCCCTACAGGGTCTTTAGACTACTGTGGAGAACTAGCTTGGGCTGACCTTGTGTGCAAACATGGGTTTTCACATTCTCTCTCTGTCTCTGCCTCTCTGTCTCTCTCTCTTTATCCATATATATCTCTGGATTTCTTTGCCTCTGGGGAAATAAGATTAGTTCTACGATTTTTGTTCTGCAGGATTATTTTTCAGAGCAGGCACAAAGTTTTCCCACCAACTTACACATCAATCTGGCCTCTTTAGAAAGGAAAGGAAAAAAAGAACAAAAAAAATAAGGTCTAATTTCTTAACAGCATGAGCAATATTCTGATGAATAAGGAGCATTAATTATATAATGAATGGGTACCTTTACAGGAAGTGTAATTTTAAAAGCTACAGTCATTTTTTTCATACTGTAAGGTATGAATTTGTTTCATACACATCAAGATATCACAATAAATGCTGAATCGGCTTGCCATAAAACAGGGCCTTAACAGGGGCACTCTAAACAACATACAATGAAAACATAAACGCAGAAGAAAAGGAAATGGTCAGACCAGTGAAAAAAAATAAAAAGATGTAAAAAAAAATAAAGATGCTTATATGGTTCTTTAAAACTCTGGATGGTTCCATGGAGAGTGAAAACTCTGTTGAACCATTACACTATGTGAAAGGTTCTTCACATTAGAAATGGTTCTTCAGAGCTGCAGATCTAATGGGCTATGCTATGTCATATCGGCATCAAATGGTTCTTTAAAGAACTGTTGCCTCGACAGTTCTTTGAAGCACTGAAAAAGGTTCTTCTATGGCATCACTCTAAAGAACTGTTACTGGCCCCTATTTTTAGAGTGTAGATGAATAAAGATAAAGGAGTCTGCCACAAATGACTCCAGCTGGACTAATATTATGAAAGCAGTGCTGCTTGCATTGGGTTGCCTCATGCTTGGTCAACTTCTTATGATAAGACATGCCAACGAAAGGACTCTATCTCTCTCTCTCTCTCTCTCTCTCTCTCTCTCTCTTTCTCTCTCTCTCTCTCTCTCTCTCTCTCTCTCTCTCTCTCCCCTTCTCTCTCTCTCTTTCTCTTTCACCACATCTTGCTTGACTGCCAGATTGTTTGGTGTTGGCAATAGTTAATCAGTGTTCTGATACTGCGAACACTGCCAGAGAGTTATTAATGTCATTACAGACATTTGGGTGCATTTGCTGCTGTTGCCATGAAGATCTCTGTGTCCATTACAGCTGTGATTTGATCTTTGAAGATATTATCTCCTCAATACGGCCAGCTGTTATGTTTTGATTATACCTCCACATATCGTATATTGTTTTTTTTTTCTTTAAGTTAGCCAAGGACGCTTTGTTTATAATTTGTTGTTGATAATGTTGTACATTGCTTTGGAGGAAAGTGTCTGCCAAATACTATAACTGTAACTGTAACTGTAACTGTATGTTGTTATTTAAAGAAGAACATGAAAGAAACCAAAGTCATAGTCTTCTCTTAATGCTTGGCTGTGTGCTCACTCGAAGATGTGCCCGTCCTCACCTTGTTCAGTGGCAGCTAATTATAAAGAGGCACAGCTGGAGTTTGCTTCCTGCAGCAGTGAAACAAGAGCAGGCATATGCTTGCGGGAGTGTGTGTGTGTGTGTGTGTGTGTGTGTGTGTGTTTGTGTGTGTGTGTGTGTGTGTGTGTGTGTGTGTTTTGTTTTCATGTGGGTGTATGTGTGTGTTGGTAGAAGAATGGCGATGGCGAACACTAGTGAGACTAGAAGAAACTAGTTATGTTAATATGTGTATCCATATGTTAGTGTGCAGCTAAACTCTGTTAATATTAACCCTACTTTATTACAATGTTAAAATGTTAGTCCATACACACACACACACACACACACACACACACACAGACAAAGGGTAAGGCCAGAACGTGAACTCCATAGCCCTCTCTCTTTTTTCAATTATGATGGAAATAGACTCTTGATCTCCCTGAAAGTCCCATTCACAGCTCCAAGCATGGTTGCGTTAATGATCACCTGCTGCAATTGATGGCAGGTGCCAGGCCTGCACTTAAAGCACTTTCGTTGAAGTAAGCAAAACGGTCTTTGATGTCCCATCCATCATTCTGATGTGCATAATGTCATTGTAATTTCTGCTTGGTTCACATTTTACTGATGTTATTTGATTTTTTAAAACTCTGACGTTGCTGACGTTCTGAGAAGTGTTTTGTGTGTGTGTAAAAGTTCAGACAGTTGTTGGAGTTGTTGAAGTTTAAATGCTGCTTTAGTGAACGAGCTGGAACAAGCACATGGTACACTGTTGACTTCTGCCTTTGTCACCAAAGGGCATGTTCATTTTCATTGTTTTTTAGGATGTACAAAACAATGACATCGTTAGGGCTATTTTAGAGGGTCTGAACCCCCCCCCCCCCCCCCCATGAACACACACACACACACCGGACAATTACCGGACAATGGACACAAAATGCCAACATCACACCCATTCTTCTACTTCAGAATGGTGCATCATAGCGAGATGCTACGCATATTAACAAAATAGCACAGGCTGGGCTTGCCGATGGTATACAGTACACTATCGAAAAAAAAAAAACAAATCTGAATGTAATTGAAAACTTGTACAGTTACAGTGTGTGTGTGTGTGTAGTTATAGGAACACAGTACTCAATTTTAAATTACTCGCAACTTTGCAGTCGCACAGATATGACACAGAGGTTTCAGAGGGTACCAAACACTGAACTGAAGTGACGGCATTATAAACAAAGATGAAATATGAAGAGCTACAAAATAATAATATAAATTCCTTCAAAACTTGAAATTGTTCACAAACACGCATCCCACACATATGACATGCATACCAAATAAAAGAGCACAAACTGAGATTTCCAGTGATATCCAGCACTACCCTCCTGCACTTATGCAAATAACGCTATTAACTGTGGTAAGCTATTTGTTCAGAAAAAAGGTAAAAAATATTTTTTTTTTTCCATCAGCCACACATAATTCAGTTTTGAGTTCTGGTGGTAAATCTCTTAGTATTCCTGATAAACAAATGAATATAAAATCAAAGTAAATACTAGCACACAACATGATTTGAATTTGGATAGCTTTGGACTAATTGGATTAATTTGGGGTAGTGGTGGCCTAGTGGTTAGGGTAACGGACTCGTGGCCGCAGGTTTGAATCCACCCACTGCGTGTAGTGCCACTGAGGTACCCTGAACAAGGTATTGTCCCCACACACTGCTCTCCATGACAAATGGGCTCTGTTTGTTAGCTTGTTAGCCTCGAGTGTACTGAGAACAACAAGATATAGGACATGCATATTAGCCTTTATAATGACCAAGATAACAGCTTAAAAGTAAAAGAAGCAGAAAAGACCCAAAAATAATAGTTTTTTTTTTTTTTTCGTGTGTGGATTTCACCAACCCTTAGGGCTAAGCCCGGCTTGTTTTTTTTAATCCTAGTGATGCCCCTGTACAAAAGTAGATTAACACTCTTTTGTGTTGTTTTTTTTGTGGTAATAACATTTCCCTTATCGCACAGAGACTAAAGTACTTGTGATATTAGGGAAAGTGAGAAGCATGACTGGAATTGCAATGAAGCATTTCTGGGCAAGTGGGGAAAAACGGTGTCTACGGACCACAGTACAGTTACTCCCTCTGGCAGGCACTTCAGGTTTTTCCTTTTTTTTTCAACTTCACATGCCATTTTTATATACAACACCTACAAAGCATGCAGAAGAAATGGAAATTACCATGGAAGCGTACAAGGTCTTTTCGCTTTTTTTGCTGTCTTTTAGAGGAGACTAACTTCTGTTCCACACAGAAACACATGTAAGGCCTCGTGCAGTTAGTTACCTTCCCCAGTAATCCTTCCTTCTTCTGGAAAGGGACTAGGGCACAGAGGGGAGGCAGAGCAGGGGCGCGTGCAGACAGAGACTGTGTGACAGAGGCGGTGTGGCAGTCAGAATGATGCCACTGATTTATTGCTCTGTGTGTGTGTGTGTGTGTGTGTGTGTGTGTGTGTCTGTGTGTGTGTGTATTAGGGGGGGGGGGGGGGGGGGGTAGTTCCCCCCATGTTGCGCTCATCTCCTGAGGAGGAACCCTGGTGCCAGTGTTTTGATGCGGCGAGATTGGTGAGGGGAGGGGAGGGGAGGGGAGAAGAGAGGAGAAGAGAAGAAAGGAGAGGAGAGGAGAGCAGGGAAAGTGAGAAGGGGGGGGGGTTCACAGGAGAGAACAGACCAATTAACACCAGGTGGAGAACCACCACAGCATGGCGGCAGGGGTAAAGTAAGGTCTCTCTCTCTCGTTCTCTCCATCTCTCTGCATTTCAATGTAACACTAGATCAAGTGCAGACTTACACTTGCAGTGGTGTAACTCAGTGTGTGTGTGTGTGTGTGTGTGTGTGTGTTATCCCTGGCTTACACTGCAAGAATTTTAAAAGATTCTGTAGACTCTTAAGGCTAACGTCTGATGCAAGCTTACATCCCAAGTCACCCCAATGCGTTTTTGGTCCCAAAGTCTTCAGATTGCGACAGTAAAATCACTCGGTAGTCGAGTGGTTTGTGCCTGACATTAGATAAATATTTAAGGCTCCAAGGCTCACAGCTAAAGGGGCATACTAATCTATTTATAGTATTTGTGGATATGTATGTTTCTTATGGCTTCAGAACAATGCAATAATTATACGAAGTTATAATCTGTGTGTGTGTGTACTCATTTATTAATGTGTTCCATTCATCTTAGTGTTTTTCATCTAAGTCAGATTGATTGGCATTGGCATTCAGATTGATTTAATTGGCATTGTTTGGTTCTGTGTGTGTGTGTGTGTGTGTGTGTGTGTGTGTGTGCGCGCGTGTGTGCGTGCGTGCGTGCGTGCGTGCGTGCGTGTGTGTGTGTGTGTGTGTGTGTGTGTGTGTGTGTGTGTGTTTGTATGTACATGTGTTTGTATGTGCATCTGTGTGTCTGTGTTTATGTGTGTGTGTGTGTGTATGTGTGTGAATACTTCATGTCTGTGTGCATACGGATGTGCTTGAGGGAAATAGGGCTTACAAAAGATAGAAAAAGGCCAGAGAGTAAGTGACCAATCATTAGTGGGCTACGCCATCTCATTAAGCATTGCAGTTTCCTTCCATTCCTTTCCTCTCTCCCTCTCTTTCCCTCTCTCTCCCTGCCTCCCTCCCTCCCTCTCTCTCTCTCTCTCTCTCGTTCTCTCTCATCTTTCTCTCTCTGTCTCTATCGCTGTCTCTGTCTCCGTCTCTGTCTCTGTCTCTCTCTCTCTTTCTCTCTCTGTCTCTCTCTTTCATTCTCCCTGTCTCTCTCTCTCTCTGTGCACCTGTGTGTATGTACGTGAGAGAAATGGCTAAATGGCTAAAAGGGTGGCAGCGTGGGGTGGGATGGGGTGGGGTGGGGTGGGTTGGCCAAGGGCCACATTTCTAAAGTGCCCATAATAGAGGAGGCATAGAGGTGTGGGTGCCTGGTGGGTGTGGGTGGCCTCCAAGGCCATGGCCAAACAGGCAGGCCAAGAGGCAGGCAGTCTGTGCCACGACTGCTGGAGCAATACCTCCTGCAGGCCCATTAAGCATTAGTGCTGTGTTTTGCGGTGCGGCCCTGTGCTGTGCTGTGCGGTGCTGTGCTGTACAGTGCTGTGTTGTATGGTGCTGTGCTGTGCTGTATTGTGCTATGCTGTGCTGCATTGTGCTGTGCTGTGCTGTGCTGTGCTGTATGGTGCTGTGCAGTGCTGTGCAGGGCTGTGTTGTGCTGTGTTGTGCTGTGTTGTGCTGTGTTATGCTGTGCAGTGCTGTGCTGTGCTGTGTTGTGCTGTGCTGTGCTGTGTTGTGCTGTGCTGTGCTGTGCTGTGCTGTACTGTGCTGTGCAGTCCTGTTCAGTGCCAGTGCTGTGCGGTGCTGTGCTGTGCTGTGCTGTGCTGCGCTGTGCTGTATGGTGCTGTGCTGTATGGTGCTGTGCTGTGCAGTGCTGCGCTGTGCAGTGCTGTGCTGTATGGTGCTGTGCTGTGCAGTGCTGTGCTGTGCTGTATGGTGCTGCGCTGTGCAGTGCTGTGCTGTATGGTGCTGTGCTCTGCTGTACAGTGCTGTGCTGTATGGTGCTGTGCTGTGCAGTGCTGCGCTGTGCAGTGCTGTGCTCTATGGTGCTGTGCAGTGCTGTGCTGTATGGTGCTGTGCTGTGCAGTGCTGTGCTGTGCAGTGCTGTGCTGTATGGTGCTGTGCTGTGCAGTGCTGTGCTGTGCTGTGCTGTGCTGTATGGTGCTGTGCTGTGCAGTGCTGTCCTGTCCTGTGCTGTGTGGCACTGCTGACCCAGGTCCTTTTGCCTCCGGCCCTGTCTGCTCTCCGTGGGATTACACCCTGTGGGACCTCAGACCAGCCAGTGATGTCACTTCACCCAAGCCTGGCATGACAACTATTCGACCTTTAGTGGTGCTTTTTATTATTATGTTAAAACATACGTATAAACATTAAAATATTGTATTATGCTTAAAATCATAATTGCGTATAATCATCAACATTGGTAACTGAGGTAAACTCATTTGAAATACTGGCTACTTTGCTATTTCTTTTGGACTGTTATCCGTGATTTGCCAGAAGGAGTGTGCCGTGACAGAGATGTCACACTGTGAGCCCCTCTAAATGAGTCTGTGCAGTCTTAGGGGAGGCAGGGAGGCAGGGAGGCAGGGAAGCCTTCAGTGGAACCAGGCAGGGTGGAGATGTGGAGACCAGAAAAAAAAAAAAAAAGCAAACAGAGAAATCAGGAAGTTGTGCAAGGGGAGATTGAGGAAGTGTCTGCAGGGAGTGTTTTTGTGTGGCACTCTGACAAGCCCTGGTGGCGCTGAGAGGGCCTGCCGTTAACGCTTGTGATGTTCGCCTGCTGGGTGTACACTCACCTGCTGTTGGGAATGAAAGCACTCTCTCCCCCAGAGCAGACACAAAATTGACTTCTTTAGCAACTCGTTTTCCTTTTGACCTGCAGGTGGTTGGAACAGGAGGGAAGCAAGAACTGTGTGTGTGTGTATGTGCGTGCGGGTGTGTGTGTTTTTGAGTGTGAGAGTGTGTATGTGTGTGAGTGTGTGCATGTGCGTATGCGTGTGTATGTGAGTGAGTGCATATGTGTGTGTATATGTCTGCTTCTGTGTATGTTTGTATGTGTTTGTTCTTGTACCTGTGTATGCATGCATGCTCTACCTGTGTGTGTGTGTGTGTGTGTGTGTGTGTGTGTGTGTGTGTGTGTGTGTGTGTGTGTGTGTTTTTAAATGTGCGCTTTGGTGTGAGTGTGTTTTTTAGTGTGTATCTAAAGAAATGGGATGTTGTGCTGGGTCCAGATGGTAAGCGCATCAGTGTTTAGCCATGAGAGGAGGCTACACACACACACACACACACACACAGGAGGGATGGGCAGCACTGGACAGCACAGAGGGGACAATCTCACATCAGCAAGTTATCAGCTCCAGACAGGCACGACCTCCGCAGACGGTCGTCTCTTTCAACGTGGGAGTGTGTCTGGTCGTTTAAGAGGGAAGGACTGAAGTGACACAAAGCACACACACACACACACTTAAAGCAAACACACACAAATGTCACTTTTTCCACCCGAGAGCCTGGAAGGCTTCATGAAATGACTTGAGTTTTTTTTTTTTTTTTATCTACAGCCAGTGGTCCCTCCAAGGCTCCAATTTCACTCAAAGTTATGAATTGGTCTGGTTATGTTTGTTTTGACTTTTCATAAACGGAACACCTGTTATGCTCACCAGACCAATCAGGTTGAAATGAGACTGGAATTAAAGGTTGAATAAGCGTACGACGGAGGCAGAGAGGGGGGGCGCCCATGGGGGGCCATATTTGGCAGTGCAGTAGGGAGCGCGTTATGCACTAGTGGTAATTTGGTCGGACACGTAAAAAAAAAAAAAAAAAAACCTCAGCCTGCGCTGTTGATGACTCGTACACTGTGGCGTGTCCCACTCCTCTCTTTCTTCCCTTTCTCTCTTTCTTACTCTAATCTCCCTTTTATTTCCTCATTTACTCCCCCCCCCCCCTCTCTCTTTCTCTCTCTCTGTCTCTCTCTCTGGAGCCATTTGTTGATTTATTCCACGTACTTACATCCTTCTCCTCCTCCTCCACCACCTCCTCCTCTGCTTCACACTTCAACTTTTCTTTTTCTCACTTTCTTTGGCTTTTTTCTTTGTTTTTCTCTCCTCTATCTCCCCCTCTGTGTCCTGTGCTTGATACGTGCTTGAGAAGACCTGTCAGTGAAAGTACCCCTGGCATTTGCTCAAATGGAGATAGTGAGAAGCAGAGAGGAAATGAAATGTATATAGACGTGGCGAGGCGAGCGATCGCGATGAGTGTTCCTGGAGCCCGAAACGAGTCTGCAGCTCTCCTCCAAGGTTTGTCGCTGATGCACAGATCTTGGCCATGTGACGAGTATGTGCTTCCTCCTTATCTTCCTCTCCTGTGTCTGCCTGCCAGCGGTGGTTTCTGCTCTTCGGCTTTAGGCTGGGCGAGTCCGCGTCTCAGAGCACACCTGCTGTCTCCACGATACCTTCAGTCCGTCTGCAAAGACTAAATAACACAAAGGAAACTCACAGGATAAGCCTAAAGAAAGCTTAAGATTTACATTTTCATCCTTCATTGTCTCTGAGATAGAGAAATTTGTCTTGGACTTGCAACAGAGAATGTGGATATACATACAACATATAAGCATACACCATCAAACTTGAATATACTTACACATAAACGTGTGTACATTAAAACCATGTACACACATGCATCATGTACATTAAAGGAAAGCAAAAGGACTTTTCCTAACAGATCTCTCTGTGTGGAAGAGAAATAATTTAACAAACTGGTGACAAATGATTAGACTGTTGACTGAGTTGACTGAAACATCTTAATGGGATAAATATTTTGTTAGATGGTAATAGCAAATTGTAATAACGTCATAACATTTCATTCAAAGCCATAAAAATTACTGTGACATTTTATGTGTTACAGAGGAATAATGCTCCATTTTAATAAGACCAACAGAAACATCTTTCAGACTTTATAAGGTCATTATGTAAACATGCATTACAGACAACTCAGAGGCCATGTTTCTTGCAGTGCAGCCTAAAGCAAGTCCATTGCAAGGCACTGTAAGTCCATATCAACAGTGTAATAGTGCATTATGTATTGAAAAAGCCATGGGAAAAAAACTCAATTTTTAACCATCCTGGTATGCATTACAAAGATGGCATTCACAGGAAGTATAACCACTAGTGTGTTGTTTTCCTTTTAGTGTCTCCAGCTGAGTGAACTTGAATGGTAGGGGCAAATGGTGGGCATGTCTGCACTTTGGGCTGAAATGGCTTTCATGTTGTTGTGCCACACCAGAGACAGAAACAGAGCCAGAGTGGTGAGGTTGGGGCCACGATGCCTACAGTGTGTCTCAGAGCTGTACCTTAAGCACACTTTCCTGTAGTCCAGTCCGCCCACGGGGTCTCTTGTAAAGCCATCATGCACCTGGGGTCTCCCCCCCCTCTCTCTCTCTCGCTCTCTCTCTCTCTCCCCCTCTGTATTGTGTGGCCCTCTCCTGTCATGTCTTTATTCTCTCTCTGCCACTTTCTTTTTCTCTTTTTTTCTTCTTTTTTTTGCTCCAGAGCAAACAAACCTCAAAACATCACGCCTAGTAATGATTCCTGCCTGACGGACTCACAGACAGCACGATCACCATGGCTACGACCGGCTGCTTTCATTTAAAAAGTTACAACAGCAAGTCCAACTTTGTGAGCTCCTTTTGACATCTTTTTTTTTTTTTGGCATTTTGAACACGGTAGCTGGTGGGAAAGTTAATAGGGAGGATAACTTGGCCGGGTGCTGTTTGTCTCCAGACATGCTGGTGTAAAGCAGAAGAGATCTTGTAAGTACTTTATGTCTGCAGGTGCAGTCTCAGGTGGGGGATAAAAGGAGGTGTGTGTTTTGTGGGTGTGATTATCCTCACGTTATCCACCTGCTGCACTAACCAGTAATTATCTCACTAGGATGCATTGATTCAGCGGGGAAATCGAAGCTTGCCTGTGACAGGTTTGTGACAGCGATCGGTGTATAGTGTTTACCACGTAGCACAAGTGGGTATCTTGGCCAGTATGCATCTTGGACAAATCTCTCTGCCCCGCAACCCCTACCAAAAACACACAATAAGAAAATGATTTTGTGTGTGTGTGTGTGTGTGTGTGTGCGTGTGTGGGTGTGTGTGTCTGTGTCTGTGTCTGATTGAGTGGGGGCAAGGGTGGTTTGATCAATGCAAAATCACTGACCCACTATCAACTTAACATTGCCTTCACAGTCATTTCTTCAGCAGATTAGATGGCAGTGGCAATTTACGTGTCAGTTTTGTCATGTAGAATTGATGACCCCACCCCCCTACACCCAATGCCTTCTCAGTGCTCACCCACCACCCACCACCCACCACCCTCCTCTTCCCACACACACAATCCACCCACCCATCCGCCCCTTCCTTTCCCCTCCCATTCGGTACTCTCCCCAGTGTTTCTAATGACCACAGCAGACAGTGGCTGCAGTCACTAGTGACTAAACAGCCTCTCTTTAGCCCTGCAGCATGTGGTGGTCTCCGTCTCGCTATTTGGTGGAGCACACCCTTCCTCTCTCTGATCTTCCCACCCACCCACCCACTAACCCACACACCCACCCACCCTCCTACCCTCCTACTCTCCCACTCATGCTCTTCACAGCAGCCTCTCCTTAGCCCTGCAGCATGTGGTGGTCTCCATCTCACCATTTGGTGGAGCACAGCACTGTGCTGGAGCACACCCTTCCTCTCTCTGATCTTCCCGCCCACCCACCCACTAACCCACCCACCCACCCACCCACCCTCCTATCCTCTCACTCCTCATGCTCTTCACCGCAGCCTCTCCTTAGCCCTCCAGCATGTGGTGGTCTCCATGTAGCCATTTAGTGGAGCACAGCACAGCACTGCCCTCCTTCCTCTCTCTGATCTTGCCATCCACCCACCCAACCTACTACCCACCCTCCTATCCTCCCACCCACCCTCCTACCCTCCCACTCCCTCCTAGCCTCTCCTTAGCTCTCCAGCATGTGTTGGTCTCCCTCTATCCATTTGGTGGAGCACAGCACAGCACTGCCCTCCTTCCTCTCTCTGTTCTCCCCACCCACCCACCCACCCACCCTCAAGCTTCTCATTGCAGCCACTTCAGAAGCTGGGTGGCTGGCCTCCTTCCTCTTATTTTGGCTGCTTGCTGCTCCACAAGCCTCTCCATTTCTCTCCAGAGACAAAACTAAGTGTGCTTATATTAAGACCTTTTTTTTTTAAAAAAAAAAAAAGAGGATGCACGCACCAGCTGGCCAACACACACGGCCCCATTGATTGCTCGCCACTTGCGCCATCTTTCTTCACAAGCTGGCACTGGTGTGGCGTGGGCAACCCAACCCTGCATAGGTCTTTCCCCTCCTGCATTCTCCTCTCCTCTTCTGCCGACTCCTACATTCTCCTCTCCTCCCCTCCCTCCTCCATTCTCCTCTCCTCTCCTCCCCACTCCTCCATTCTCCTCTCCTCTCCTCCCTACTCCTTCATTCTCCTCTCCTCCCCACTCCTCCATTCTCCTCTCCTCCCCTCCCTCCTCCATTCTCCTCTCCTCTCCTCCCCACTCCTCCATTCTCCTCTCCTCTCCTCCCTACTCCTCCATTCTCCTCTCCTCCCCACTCCTCCATTCTCCTCTCCTCTCCTCCCTACTCCTCCATTCTCCTCCCCTGCCCGCCCTCTGTTTGCTTCATCGTTCATCTGTTTTCCTGTTTTCCTGTTTTTTACACCTTGGCCTTGTGCAGATGTATTGTGTGCTCCCAGAAGAGAGCTGAAAGCTTTCCTGAACCTTCCAGGACCTTGTGGAAAATAACGCATGTGGATATATGTCGACGCTGCAGATTTCCCTAATAGGCTTCTGTGATGTTTCCTCCACATTTTCTCTAAAGCAGAGTGATGCCTGGTTATTTGTTTACACTGGCAGATGTACGCACACACACACACACACACACCCACCCACCCACACACACACACACACACACACACACACACACACACACACACACACAGACCCGTAAACACATTTGTAGCACTGGGAGATTATGAGTTGCAATAATGCTGTTTTTATCTCTGCTTAATATCTGATTCCCCTGATTATTCTTGTGCTTGGCTAATTGGAAACAAGCATGCAGTGCTTGCTAATCTTTTTCTGTACCATTGCTGTGGGCTAAAGGTACTGGGGGCATGTATATTCTTGAAGATTGATTTTATGTGCACGATTACAGAAAGGGTGTTTGTGTGTGTGTGTGTGTGTGTGTGTGTGTGTGTGTGTGTGTGTGTGTGTGTGTGTGTGTGTGTGTGTGCGTGTGTGTGGTCTTTGGTGGTCTTTCTGTTGTATCATCTCCGTGTGAAGCATTTCATATGCACTAATCATCCTACGTGCACCATCTTGGTGTGGGTGTTTTTTTTTTTTTTTGGCTGTTGGACTTTGTGAAAAAACAAACAATTAAAAACAAAGAAAACAACATATTTTGCACACCTTCCATTAAGACAAACAGGTTTGCAGCAGGAGACGCCATGTAACGAGTTCATCCTTGTCATTCTCACAGTCTGTTTCAGTCTGGCATGTCTCTTTTTCACTCTTCTCAACTCATACAGAGAAAAGAAAAATAATAGTCAGTGGCACTGAACTAAGCTCCTGTACTGTACAGCATATGTGTAGGAGTGTATGTCTGTTTGTTTGTGTGTGGTACTGTATCTGTCAATTCAGTGAGCAGTCCATGATTCAGCCAATCAAAAGTGTGTTATATATTTGGCCTCTTGCTGTATGACGACAAAGAGAGTATGGAAAGGAGATTAGAGAAAGAGAAAATGGCTGTGGGCACATCTGTTACTCTTCAGCTAACAACCTGGAAAAAAAAAAACTCTTTCTAATGTGTGAGATGCACATGCACATTGGCAATGCTATATGTTTAAACACACACACACACACACACACACACACACACACACACACACAATGTCACACTATACATTAAATCCACACTATTAGAACTATACAATGGCCAGTGGTGTAGTGGTAAATAAATAGGTGAATAAACTGTCTGCTACATTGTCTGTGGTTGTTAAAGGCAGGCAGCCCTTGCATGTCCTTAACACTGGCAATCATAATGGATGAACTCCATTTATATAGTCCTTTTTTATACCCAGCGGAGCAGCCGCCGCACTTAACAAGAAAATGCCTCATATTCAGCCATACACACCCGCAGCCAAAGGGCTTTACACTGCTCCACATAAAGGTGGGCAAATGCTGCCATTTTTAAAAAGGTGCATCGGACGTCCATACGCCTTACCTTTCACTACACCCCTAGGGAAGCCCTCCAAAAACAAGCGGTGGGTAGGATACATGCAGGGAGCATGCTCAGAGCTGCTAGCTTCTAAAACAGCAGTGATGGGAGGATGATGGACCTCCTGAGATGGTTACCTTAGATAGATAGATAGATAGATAGATAGATAGATAGATAGATGGATGGATGGATGGATGGATGGATGGATGGATGGATGGATGGCAGAATAGCAGTCAGACTGTGTATAACTACATGATTCGTAATGGCATTCTTCACAATGCTCTAATCAGCCTGAAACAATGATGATGTGGTTGAGAGGAGGAGAGGAGAGTAATGATCCTGATGGAGCCAAAGACTGTGGGTTCTGCTGTGTGGACTGGGACTGATTCAAGACATGCGGACTGGATGGTGCTGCTAATTATGATTGCTTCAGGGACCACGACACCTTCTAGTGCTACAAGGATGCAAGGATACAAGGATACAAGGATACAAGGATACAAGAATACAATAATACAAGAATACAAGAATACAAGGATACAAGAATACAAGAATACAAGGATACAAGAATACAAGGATACAAGAATACAAGAATACAAGGATGCAAGGATACAAGGATGGTTTATTGTCACATGCATAGATATAGATGCATATGCATAGAGTAGAGTAGAACGTGATTGTTAGTCTAAAACTGTGCATGGGGAGGGGGAGTAAAGTGTGTAGAATGCAGTTTGAGGCTGCATTGGCTACCTGATGAAGGGAAGAGGTAGAATGTGCGGTCCAGTTGGGGTTGGGAGGGAGGATTGGCTTTGGTGGCCAATGATGCACAGCAAATCAGTCAGAGTACATTTTACTCTAAGAGTGTTCATTTTAACACTCCCTCGGGGTATATATAATCCACACTTGTTAGTGTTAAATAACACTAAATGAAAGTGTTAACATATTAACACTCGCCTAGAGTTCCATATTTAACTCTACCAGAGTAAATTGGCCTTAGTTAAACTTACTCTCAAAGTGTTATTTAACACTATAATCAAGTACGTATAATTCACTTACTGGAGTTAAAACACTTCCCAAAGTGTAACCATAACAACACTAGTCTGGAGTTTCACCATTAACTCCATCAGAGTAGACGAGTTAAGACTATACCATCTATCTATCCATCTATCTATCTATCTATATATATATATATATAAATAAAATATTTATTCCTCATTGTTAAAAACACAAGATAAAGACTTAACATTTACTTTGCATATAAAAACACCCAATATTAAAATAAATTAAAAGCAAAACAAAAAAACATTTCACAATTATTTCCTTTTATTTATCTGAGATCAAAGCGAGTGGACAGGTACAACATATAATTCATCACCAGGCCCGTATGCATTTTGTATAGAAAAACACTTAGGTGATCGCAGATCACAGCACTTAATAACAAAATGAGTTCATCAAATGCTCCGACAGAGCGAGCAGCTTCACACGGGACCAACTTCTTATCCAAGGCGATGTAGAAGTGCTCAATCCGATTCTGGCTTCTTCCTGTGGCAAGGAGGTATGACTGGCGATCTTGTTTGTCTTTGATTGTTTCTTCAAAACTGCAACAGGACTGGAAAAAAAAGTGTAATCACGGTCAATGGAGATTATTCTAGCACAGCTGTTAAAGAGACCCTTGACTTCTATAAATTTTCAAATATCTGCCAATATTCTCTTTACATTATCCCAACAGCCTATGTTCCCATGAGCAGTTTAACTGCACCTGAAGAAAAACATTCTAGTGGCACATGTCTTCTATATTATAAAGCATTTTGTATACATCTATTTTTTTCAATACAAATCATAGCAGGAACTGTTCCACAACTTGCGCAAAAAAGGAATATTAAGCAGGGATACTAAAGAGTAAGGGTACTGTACACGTAATGTGAAATGGAATATGTCAACTGCAGTAGCTCCAAAGTGAATAGCAGCAACAAGAGGTTATCATGTCAGTGCTCATATTCGAGATTTGGACCTGCTAAAATGACTGAATACAATTATGACATTATAGTAATGAACAGAAAATTGTGTGCAGAAACGTCAGTCCTGATCAATGAAGTTTACTACCAAACTTTTTTTTTTTTAAAAAACTGATTTGTTTTGCATGCAGGTTTTTAACACCAGTTTTTGTTGTTGTTTTCACCTCACAAAATGCTGTTCAAAACATTTCACAAACACATCAAAACCTGCAGGTCGATGTGCTACACACATTTGTACAAACAAATCAATGCAAGTAACAATTAGGGTTTCACCTTATGACATACGACAAGCCTCTCAATTGCAGCTTCGGCACTGATTTTCATGGACTTCTTTCCAACGGGCTGAGGTGGCAGAAGGTGAAGCAACAGCAAAAGAGTCGCCATATCGCTGTCCCATTCTAAAGAGAAGAGCATATTATTCAAGTCTGGTCATGTGGTTTCATATAATTAAGGATACTAGTGCAGTGCCCATGTTTGGTGTGGAACAGACATACATACAAAGAAACAGGAGACAAATCTGGACCAACCTGGACCGGCATAATCATCTTCAGTCTTCTTTGCTGACATATATATATATATAATACACACACACACACACACACACACACACTGTCACAAAAGTGAGTACACCCCTAACATTTTTGTACTTTTTTTATTATATCTTTCCATGGGAGAAGTTTACCAACAAGTCATATTTCATATATATATTGGGCACAATTTGGACATTTTCACCTAGGGGTGTACTCACTTTTGTTGGCAGTGGTTTAGACATAAATGGTTGTGTGTTTAGTTATTTTGAGGGAACAGTAAATTTGCACTGTTATATAAGCTGTACACTGCCTACTTTACGTTGTAGAAAAGTGTTATATCTTTAGACTTGTGTGTGTGTGTGTGTGTGTGTATATATATATATATATATATATATATATATATATATATATATATATATAGAGAGAGAGAGAGAGAGAGAGAGAGAGAGAGATCTGACTACTTAAGTACAATTGGAAATGTACCATGGCACCATAAGTACCATTATAGTATATTTAAAATTGTTTCCTGCATTTCCCCATTCATAGCACAACAATTAAGTGCCATGTTTGCCACAGAAAGTAACAGACATTTGTACCTCTCGCTTTTATCTTCTCTGACATTATCTTCACCAGACCACCACCACTCTAGTACCAATTATGTAGGTGTGATTGCAGCCCATTTCTGAATTAAATGACATCACTAAAAAAAAAAAAATCAACACAGTCTAGAATTCACGTACAATTAAAATACAGTACCATCAAAATCTTTGGCCACCAAGCAGATATTTGGGTTGGCTTCAAGGATGTCGTGGAACACTTCTTCGTCAATCACAGTCTCAGACTCATCAAATAACTTTAGTTCAACTAATGATGGGATCTCAAACTTGCTTTTGACTGAAAAGAAGTTACAGATTTCATTAGTGTGATTTTTTTTTTTTTTTTACCACGTCAGGGGTGTAAATGGGGGACACAAGCAAACGGATTAATACAATTTGAATACAATTTGAATAGAATAAAAAGTATACTTTGTTACACATATTGTACAGAATTTTGAGTTTTTTTGGGTAATTAGAGACAATTTCCTCACTAGTACAATCACTGGATGGACAATATATTTGACAACAGTGCATTATGAGAATGAATTGCCTAAATGTTTGCCATAGTTTGCCATTCATGTACTTAATTGGCTCAGCAAGATAGTGATGCATTTTTAAACTAAGTGTGCACGTGAAATGCAGATCCATAAAATATGCTCACAAAAATTAAACATCTTACCTTCTTCAATGACATTTTCAAATGTAAATCCAGGCTGAAGTTTCAGGTACCTCTTCAGTCTGTGATACTGGACTTTGAGAAGCATTGTTGCTCAGGTGTTCGTGTGTGATCTGAAATTAAAATATAAAGAAAAGTCACACGAACATCAAATCATACACTACCACATTACAGGTGGTATCAAATCCGACTGGCATTATGCTGAATATCAATAGATCTAACTAGGCACTTTTTCAGATAGCAATCACGAAATAAGTATTTTCACAGCTGCAAGGTGCACCGGATTGTAAAGCGTGCTAGCAAGCTAACAAACTAGGTCATTGAAACTGTAGCACTAATGTGGTAACGCTAACAGTGATTGACTCACCTTGAATTTAACAACTTGCCGTACCCTTACAACGTTATATTACTTTCTCCACTTCAGCCAATATCAGTAATAGTATCTAGGTGGGTGTTGGTGAGTAAACATTATGTTAGCGTAGTTCGCTAGCGTTAGCCGAAAAGTTCGCTTAGCTACATATAAATAGCATAGTGCTAGTCTACACCACATGGTTGCTAAATGCCTCGTGGTAGCTTACACCTTTGATGTGGCAGGCGGTAAACTAAACACCGGAGCCAAAAATACAGAAGATATGAACCTTGATCATAATTTCACTGTTAATGAACTGATTTTTTCCCCGTTTTAAACGTGGATTAGACAACACCGACCGAATACATCACGTCACCGTTGCTAGCAGTTGCTGGAAAGTTAACCCACCAGTAGCTATTCTATTAGCATCTTGCTAATTCCCTAAATTCATTCGAGCGATTTAAGTTCTCCACATCATGGTCATCGCTAACGCTAATGAATCTTAACACGGTATGAAGTAACATAATCTTAAGTTTTACATATCGCTAAAATCCACTTAGCTTTGTGAGGTCTTTTCAAACCTAGTTAACGTCTCTCTTTCCTGAGGTAACGTTACACGAACTGCTGTTATCTCAAATATTTCCCCAAATAAGTCATCATGGTGTTATGCAAATACATTCATATAATGTTAAATAATTAATTTCTCAACATGTAAAGGCCTTGGTGCGGACCTTATACAAAAAGTATGACTTTACCTTCTCCCTCGTGTTTCTTGACGATAATGGTGTCCGCATCTGCTGCTCACAAATCTGCTCTTCTGTTTCACATACCCCGGATGTGGCGACAGAACTCAACACGAGAGTATTTTATATTAACACGCGATTGTAACACTAACATCAGAGTTATTGTTACACTGCGGGAGTACATGTTTGACCAATCA
>CM059266.1:9003915-9031415 GCA_030347295.1 Setipinna tenuifilis
AGAGCAGAGGAGAGCGGGTGACGACGAACGAGTGCAGGGGAAGTGCCAGCCTGCGCGAGAACAGCACAGATCCGAGAGGGGGGGTTGAGTAGCTGGGGGGGGTCGGGGGTAGAGAGAGGGGACCAGAAAAGAGTGCTGGAGCCAACAGCAGAAGCCGCTACTGCTACTGCTGCTGATGCTGCTGCTCTTGTCGTTTTTGCTTCTATCGCTCGCTCTTTCTACATCTGCGGAGGAGAGGAGAGGAGGGGAGAAGAGGGGAGGCTGGGGTGAGAGGGTGCGCACACTGACGAAGGACAACTCTAAGCGGAGAGGAGGAGGAGGAGGAGGAGGAGGAGGAGGAGGGAGGGGAAGAGATAGAGGGAGGAGCAAACACCCATTGACTGACAGACAGAAGAGGAGGAGCAGAGAGAAGGCAAGTTGATGAATGTGACTTGGAGAGACTGATATTTTTAGAAAAGGGGGGGTAACATAAAAAAAGAAGGGGTGAGAGGACAATGATTTAAATTTCAGTGAGGAAAATAGGAGAGATATTTTCTGTGTATAAAAAATAGAGAGAAAAAATATGCATGGAGGAGTGAGAGTGAGATAGAGCGAGAGAGAGGGAGAAAAAAAAGCAAGAGAGGGGAGTGTGTGTGTGTGCGCCAGCGCGCGCGTGTGTGTGAGCGAAAGAGCGAGAGAAGGAGACAGAAAGCGAGAGAGCCGGTGCTGGAGTGAGAGCGAGACGGATCTGTGCGTGTCAGAGCAGATTTCACATCAGCGGTGGTCAGTTTTCCTGCAGGCGAGAACAGCGTGTGTGTGTGTGTATGTGTGCATGTGTGTCTGTATGTGCGTGAGTGTCTGTATGTGTGCTTGTGTGTACTGTGTGTGTGTGAGATGAAGGTTGTGTGAGCTCCTCTCTTGCCTGAATGCCTCTCTAGTCTGTGTGTGCCTGTGCCTATGCCTGTTACGTGCGCATGTGTGTGTGTGTCTTCATGTGTGTGTGTGCGGCATGCAAGTTAACTAGTGTCCGACCTGCTTTGGTTGCACCAGGGGAGCTCTGCACTCATCACAAAGGACACCAGTTCACCCTCCGGCGAAGTGGCTGACCGCAACAAAATAACAACACTGGGGAAATAAATAGAAAACAAGTAGGACAACGATTTTTTATTTTTATTTATTTTTTTACTATTTATTTATTCAAAGGAACAAAAACAAAACAGAACTGGAGATCTACACTGGCTACACTGACAGCTGGGAGGAGAAATGGCTCGGGAGTCTTCGGAGGCATGAGGGAGATGGTGGAGGGGGCACCGTGTACGCAGAGGGAAGACGCTGAAGAGACGGTGAAGAGAGGAGAGGAGAGGTGAGGAGAGGAGAGGAGAGGAAGGGAAAAGAACGAGAGAGAGGCTCGGCTGATGAAGAGCATTAGTGATGCGTGGATGCGTAGGTTAGCCGTCTGCATGGAAACAGCAGGTTCCAGAGTTGCTCTGTCTGACTTGTCCGGGGGCTACGGCGAATAAAAGCTGCTAAAACATCCGTGAGGATTGCCAGGAAGAGCTTAAGAAGACAGACCTGGAGGCAGAAGTGGCTGCTCTGCTCTACGCAGCATCCACAAACCAGCATCCCTACCAAGTTAGTCTGGACTAAACGACTCTTATTTGCTTATTCTCCTCTTCTTATTTCCTGATTCTATCATTCTCTCTCAGCTCACTGTTTTTTTTTTCTGTGGATTTTTTTTCCTTTTTCCTCACTCATACCGTCTTTCTCCTCTGCTTCGTTTCCTCCTTTAGCAAAATCTGGTCATTCTGTCGCTCTGTCCTATCCTCTCTGTGTCTTAGTGTCACTGCTTAGGCTGAGAATGGAGTGAACTGACAGGAGGTTTGGTGGAGGTCTTTGCTGGGAAAAATGTGGAATTGACAAAAAAGGTGGAGAAGTAGAAAAAAGAGCAACAAGTTAGTGGGAAATCCATAATAATCTACTTCACAACATCTGAAAATGGACTGGACAACAGATATTTTGTGAACAGACACTGAGACCTTCAGAATAGCATAACATTCGCTGGTGTGTAAGGCAGTCCACGTGTACATCTGAGGGGGGCGGTACCAGTACACGTCACTGTTGTCTGATCTGCCACACCTCTTTCCTCCCACGTAGCTAACCTAGTAGTGGATTACTGGACCCCGGACCTTTGCCTGTTCCCCTCGGACCCCCATGTGGGCCCCAGCCTTGGCGGCCTGGCTGGGAGATGAAGCCTACCCCTTCCCCCGTTCCCGTCCCCGTCCTCCCCACCCCCCCTCTGCGCTAGGAGCCACGTGGGCAGCCATGGCTCTCGAGGGCCGCTGTCTCCGAGCCTCGTCCCCCTCCCTGCCGGCCTCCGTGTCCTCGTCCGCCTCGCGGAGGGCTCGCCGGCGCACCTACAGGCCCCATGGCGACGGTGGCGGTGGTGGTGTCGGAGCGGACGGAGCGGGCGTAGGCCTGTCGAAGCTGAGCGCCACCCTGCTGGCCAGGACTCGACTGCACGGCCTGCGGCACGTGCTCTGGCCCCACGCCGGGTCGGCTGGGCGGCGGGCGCTCTGGCTGCTGGCCCTGTGCACCTCCCTGGGCCTGCTGATCTCCTGGTCGTCCAACCGGCTGCTGCACTGGCTGTCCTTCCCCACGTACACGCGCGTCCACTCGGAGTGGGCCAAGGAGCTGGCCTTCCCCGCCGTCACCGTGTGCAACAACAACCCCGTGCGGCTGCTCAAGCTCACCAAGAGCGACCTCTACTTCGCCGGACACTGGCTGGGGCTGCTGCTGGCCAACCGCACCGCCCGGCCGCTGGTGCTGGACCTGCTGGCGGAGGACCGGCGCGGATGGTTCCAGAAGCTCTCGGACTTCCGGCTGTTCCTGCCGCCGCGGCACTTCGAGGGCACCAATCTGGAGTTCATGGACCGCCTGAGCCACCAGCTGGAGGACATGCTGTTGTCCTGCAAGTACCGCGGAGAGCCCTGTGGGGCCCACAACTTCACCGCCGTGAGTCTCCGTTTTTGCCCATGCCCTGCCCATAACACACACACTCACACACACACTCACACAGATATGCACACACACACACACTCACACACACACACACACACACACACTCACACAGATATGCACACACACACACACACACACAACTCAGAGGCTGCAATGAGGTCTGTTCGGCTGTGGTACAGCTGTGTGTGGCTTTGAGTCACACTGATAAGCCATTTTCTTCCTCTCTTTTTACTTCTTTTTCCCTCTTTCCTCATGTTGCTCTCTCTTTCCCTACCTCTATGTTAATTTTTATGGCTCTACCTTGTGATATATAGCAATGTCCCTGTGTTTTGTATCTATTCTGTATCTACTCTCTGCCGCTGTTCGATTAAGTTTGTCTCTGTAGTCTAACTCAAGGTGACACCTGGTCCTCTCCTCTGTATCTCTCCTTCCCTCTCTCTTTCTTTCCCTCCCTCCCTCTCTCTCTCTCATTCTCTCGTTCTCTCTCTCTCTCTCTCTCTCTCTCTCCCTCTCTCTCTCTCTCTCTTTCTCTCTCTCTCTCTCTCTCTCTCTCTCTCTCTCTCTGTGGACTCCTGCCAGGCTTTGGCAGCATCTAACTTTCACGCTCTGTGTTAAGTCTCGGGCGCATGTAATTTCTTTGGACTGACTCTATCGCTTAGGTGACCTGACGTGCTCCATTTATTGGCCACCTCCCACCTGCTCGCTACCTGTTGGGGGGGCGGGCTTCTGTCGGCGGCACCACCTAAACCCCTGACGGCACTTTTCCAACTCACCTCAGCTAGCTTTGCTTTTCCTTCTCTTTCTTCTTCTTTCTTCTTTTTTTGGCCTGAGCTTCAGTCTTCTCCTCCTTCAGTCTACAGCCTTGTCAGCTACCTCCCACAGCACTTATAGTTGTTCTCCTGCTACTCTATTTTATGAGTTAAGCAGAGTGAGGGTTTTCAGGCCCAGGCTGGAGGCATGTCCAGAGCCAAGTCTAACCAGCCTCTGATTTAGAGCCTGTCGGAAGTGGGCCTCGCTTCCCTTGCGGGGGAATTTATATTCTGGCTGGACTCATTGCTTCAAGAGGTCGGGGGGGACGGGGGGGACCTTGAGGATATTGACAAGTATGGTGTTGTGGCTGAATAAGACATTTTCAGGGGGGGGGGGGGGGGGGGGGGCTACAAGCTTGTTTACCTTGACGGATGAGTGATGAGGGTCTAGGTTAGCAATCTCCTCACACATGTTTACCTGCACATATGTATGTTTAACACATGCGAGGGCTGGCACTGCAACACAAGATACACACTTGTGGCGCTGGGTATGTATAATGCAGCAACACTCTCTTGCCTCACACACAGCTAATTGACTGTTATGGCTCTCTTTAATCATAATGACTTTCTATCCTATTTCCTCACTCTCGGAGCCTAAGTGCCTGTTGGTCATTTGGTAATCACCTATTTCCCCCAGCCATGCTCCCAGTAAACAGTGGCCCACTTCCTCCATCTGTTTGAGTTGTTTCGTGTCTAAAAGCACAGGCAGGTCAATCCCAGGTCTGTGTTTTTTACACTGAACTTCTGAAATGGCGTAAAGCATTTCCCCCTACACTTTTATGCTGCTCTTTTTCTCTCTTCTTCTGGTGAAAGAGGAGCTTTTCAAAAGACATTTCTATTTGTGTCCTTCCTTTTTCTACATTATTTGGAGGATTTGTGCTTCAGTTCATTTACCTTGAGCTCTGCTTCAGAGCAGAGAATCTAGCGAGCTGTCTGCATTCCAAGAAATAGTGTACCTTAGAATTGACACTGCAAAATTGGATGGCTGAAGGGTTTCACATGAGGACTTGGGTTGAAGGCTTTGCTTTTTTTGTACATCATTACATTATGGATAACAGGTTGGTCCTACTTCGCTCTTTGTTACCGGATCGTGTGTGTGTGTATGTGTGTGCGTGCGTGTGTGTGTGTGTGTGTGTGGTGTGTGTGTATGTTTATGTGTGTGTGTATGTGTACAGCGTGTGTGTGTGTGTGTGTGTGTCTGTGTCTGTGTGTGTGTGTGTGTCTGTGTGTGTGTCTGTGTCTGTGTGTGCATGTGTGTGGAAGTGGTGGACTTTGACAACATAGAGGGAGTATTTTTCGAGATATTTACTGCTCTTTGTTTCCTTGGCCTCTATTACTCACACACTGTAAGAGTAGCTTGTAGGCTTGCCATATTTTCTGCGCTGTATTGGTGGCAACATGGCATCATGGCTCCCATCCATCGCCGTACTCTGCTGGCTAAGAAGCCTTTTCAAAAGCCATGGCTGGCCCATTTCCCTATCTCAGGGACCAAAGGAAACAAATGACAAACTAAACTTTATACAGTCATGAATCCTTTTTTTAACAATCAACATTTTAAATAGGGATACACATTCATATGTGAAAGCATGTATACTATGGGTAGACAATTGAACATACAGTATGTGCATACATATATGGCTACATACATATGTATGTATATACATTACTGATGACTGGACATTTTTCAGAGTAATTGGGTCATGTGACTTCGCAAACAAACAAAACAATAGGACAATTCACTCAGGACTTTAGGTTTTATTATTATTGTTGTTCTATTATTTCCTGAGTCCTAAGTGTTCGTCCAGACAACAGTATGTTAGAATAAGGCTTATAGTCAGTAAGGCTTCAATCTCTTCTTCCAGAAGTATCACAGAAGTATCTCATCTTCCAGAAGTATAACACTTCCTCAGTGCACAAGTATCTTGTGCTTTCTTCAAACCTACATATACAGACATGGCACATAGGGATAATAGAACTGTAAAAAACTACTAAACCCCTTCAACTCCCCCTGTAAACGTAACGGTTAGTAAAGGATCCTGAATCAAACCAAGACTAAAAGTGGAGAAATATCACTATGGACCATCCCTCGGACCACCCGCTGAGTTAGGCAGGAAGAAGACAGGGCTCTGCAGTGAGAACCTTTGGGAATCAGTAGGGATGCAGAGGAGTTAGGAGGAGGAGGAGAAGGAGGAGGAGGAGGAGGAGGAGAGGGAGAAGAAGAAGGGTGTGTGTGATGTCAGAAGCACTGCCAAGACCTCGGCTTCCTCTCTGGGCTTATTTGGTGCTAGCTGGAGGGGTCTCTGGAGAATGAAACAGTGGATGCAGTGGCAGATGTTTTCCCTTTGGTTACACAAGAACAAAACAAAAGGAAAAGAAAAAAAAAGAAGAAAGAGTTTGTTCACTGAATGTGAAAAACTAACTGCAGGGCATCTGATAGTCCAGGGTTTTGTTGTTTCTTGCTTTTGCTGTTGTTGTTTTTTTTCTGTCATATGGGAGTTTGTAATGTGAAGGTGAAACGTATAAAAATGGTGAGGTAAGTGCCCATGTGTGGGTATGAATATTTATGTCTGTAGATTTTCGACCTTGACTTGGTGAGGTTGAGTTGTGTGTGTGTGCGTGTACGTGTGTATGCGTGTGCTTGTGCATATGAGTGTGTTTGTGTGTGTGTTTGTTTATTTGTATGTGTGTGTGTGTGTGTGTGTGTGTGTGTGTGTGTGTGTATGTGCACGCACTACCAAACAAAGTCCAATCACACCAAAAACAGCGATTACTCCAAAGCCGTCTGAGCCCACTCTGCCTGTCACTCAGAGGTGAGCAATCAAGCATGTGGCGACGACGGTGGAGTGAGTCTCACCTCTGCGGCTGGCCCCGCCACTCTCAATCCCCCTCCATTTCATCAGCCACACTGACCCCAGCCACCTCCGCTCCACTCCGCTCAGCTCAGTGTGTGTGTGTGAAGTCTGGGCCTGGGCCTGGGCTTTAAGTCAAGAAGTGTTATTGAAGCTATGTTATCCACGCATCTCACAGCTATCAGATGTGGTCTGACAAGGCCTCTATAAATATCCAGTCCTGTCTTCTTACATCCTTCTGACCAATCTTTTTTTAACACAGAATTGTAAAATGAATTGTTAACCATTGTTAACTGTATACCCACTATAAACCTCGTCACGTCAATAGGGGAATGCCTATTTGCACACTGGTTTAGCACAGGTGAGGTCAGATGATGAAATAACAGCAGAGCAAATTAAAATGTTAGCCCAGGGCAGGCTTCCCAGATAAGCGAGACCGTCCAGGGAGAGTGATTAAGTAGGGACCACCCATGCAGTACAGAGTAACTTCCATGGGCTATTAGTCTCATTTAAGTCATGATCCATGATTCACGATTCATCAATTCGATCGAAGCAGAGGGAGCTGGACTGTGCAGTTATGCTGAAAAATGGAAAGTTAAAAAGGGGCTTTATTGTCCATATTATCTCTCTCTTTAATCTCTTTTTTTAAATTGCACATATGCACAACATAGCACTTGCACATGAATGTCATAACGAATCATGTCTGCATTAAGAATAAGACATAAAAGCTATTAGGAATGAGAGAGTAGAGTCATTTAGAATGACAAATGATAAGGAGCAGGGTATGCTATAGGGAAGTGAAGTTAATGTGCTTACTGCCATTGGCAAACGCACTAGTTCTTTTAAAGTCCTAAGTGTGTATGATTATTATTATTATTATAGCAGAACATGGGTACTCTACTCTTCCTAGAACTTTCAAGATAGAGACGCTGTTCCAACTCTGAAAAATCCGGCATGGACTGAATTTGTAACGGTGTTTAAAATGGTTATGCTGGCCCTTATAGTTTGTTTGCTATTTCCGTTTTTCATTGCAGCATCATTGGAGCAAGCACACTTTAACTTTTTCTCTGTAGAAAAACAACCAAGTTCTGTGTTACAAGTATGCTTCTACTGTGGATGCAGGCAGCTGACAAGGCTGACAAAGAGTGTTTTTCAGCAGAGATTTCCTGGGTTGGGTCCTTTTCTGACAGGAAGGTCAGGCCTAGACTGTCCCACTCTATCTCAGTAACTGTGACAGGACAGGCCAACCTGTTCCGCAGCTTGACAGAGTGTGCTGCTTAAAGCAACGTGTGTCTTAGTAGTTCAGGCGACAAGGATGGACCAGAATCAAAACAAATGTCCCATGATAGGTTCCATACCGGACGTTTTGGAAGACATTGTTCCATTTTCAGGAGGCTTTTTTCCAACAGTGCACCGTTCTCCCCGTTGTCACATTCTCAAAACTTTTACTGGTTCTTCTATCCACTGTGACGTGAAACATTGGAAGACCGATGCAGTCTCCCGGCGGTAATCCTTCATCAGGTTTGTTTCAAAGGCTTGGCTCTAGCTGTGAAAAACACACTGAGCAGCCAGTGGTTTGTAGCTGTGTTCCGCTACCTTGCTGAGCGGATTTCGCGATTAAGCTTTACACTGGATGTGAAAATTAGTGTGATAGCAAGCCTATCTTGCTTGCATGAATATTGCTAGCCTTTTAAGCAATCTGTCCGACATTAAACAACGTCGTCTCTAAAACAGGATGTATTAACAGGTAGGCACAGCATGGCAGTTATGTCTCCACAAACTGTAAATGAGAGGTAGATGCTGATGTTTTTTTTTTGGGGGGGGTGGGGTGGGGAGTAGTACTTCACAGGAAGCATAAACAGGGAGAGATTAGAAGCAGGACTTTTATCCGTGTACGGCTGTTGAGACATATGGCTCAGTTTGAGCTCTGGCTCTTCTGTCGGAGTCCCTGTTGCTGTTGTTGTTGTCATTTTGGCAAGGATAGAAGTGATTGTGTTTGTTTGGCCTTGGATGTCGATGTCACATTTCCTCTCGTGGTCCTTGATGGCCAAAGTAAATCTTACAACCTGCCCTGTCAGGTGTCAGATGGATTGTATTGGATTTTAATTTACTGATTTGTTTATGTACTTTCCTGTGTGTGTGCCTGTGTACGCAGTTAAACAGTATTTCTGTGAGGCAACATGGATCTTCAGTAGCAAGGAGTGGTATTTTCCTTTTCTGTGCTTTCACAGCTTGGTAAAGTGGAACACACACACATTACCCCAGCCACAAATAAATATATAACCATGACAAAAGCTGTTCTCACTTGTGCTTCAACAATCTTCACACGCACACATGAAATGCCCCAGTGTTCCTTGTTCCTTGTTCCTTGTGTGTCTGTAACGTGCTGTCTGCCTAAATAAGGACATTATAGTGGGGGAAGGCAGATGTCATGGAGGCTGTACAGGCTTGTCTGTGCTAATTTCATTAGCAAATCGTCACATCACAAGCTAGCGTGCTCCCCCGGGCACCTGCACACTGGCTCTGCATTCACAGCCGGGTGAGAGAGCACTACACTCAAAGACAGCGCCGCAGGCTTTGTGTGTGTGTGTGTGTGTGTGTGTGTGTGTGTGTGTGTGTGTGTGTGTGTGTGTGTGTATGTGTCTGTCTGTGTCTCAAAAGATGTGTTTGCATAGATGAGGGCGTATGTGTGTGTCTGTGCTTTAGAAGATGTGTGTGTGGTGTGTGTAGATGAGGGTGTTTTTGTGTGTGTGTGGGAGTGTAGATGAGGGTGCGTGTGTGGGTCTGTGCTTGAGAGAAAGTGTGTGTGTCTGTGTGCATGTGTGTGCGTGTGTGTCTGTGTTTGTAGATTAGGGTGTGAGCATGTGTCTGTGCCTCAGAGGATATGTGTGTAGATGTGTGTGTGTGTAGATGTGTGTGTGTGTGTGTGTGTGTGTTGCCCCTCTGACAAAGGTGGGTTGCGACAAGCTCAACAGTGCAGAATATATGCTTTGAAGATGGGCACAAGCCTGTGGAGGGGGAGGGGATGAACGAGAGCGAGCGGAGGAAACAAATAAAGAGGGAAGACAGAGCTGACAGAGAAAAACTTAATTGGGGTTGGACCAGAAGCAAAACAGGAAAACCAACGCCAAATGAGTGTGTGTGTGTCTGTGTGTGTGTGTGTGTGTGTCTGTGTGTGTGTGTGTAAGACAGAAAACTGACAGTAAAAAAAATCAAATATATGTGGGTAACAAAGAGAAAGAGATTGAGAGACTGTCTGGTCTTTGAACTCTATACGTATGTGCAAATGTGCACGCCTGTGTGTGTGTGTGTATCTGTGTGTGTGTGAGTGCGACCATGTCTGTGTGAGTGTGTGTGTGTGTCACGCAAGGTGCAAGGTTCTAATACCAGCATTAAAGGGTTACCACTGTTGGAAAGATGGAACAGAGAGACAGATCCCCTTTTTGTAAATTTATTAAAGTAACATTTAAAAAACCCTAGGCACACATAAAACAAATTAAAACAGGCGTGAACTGCTCAGTCTTTTAGATAAAATAAGTAGTCCACCGTAGAAGGAAGCATTAAGTCCTTAGGTCGGTATACCCGCAGTTACAGTCCCAAGCGGTCAGTAATCCAAAGTACAGTGAGATCCAATATATTCCACTCCTATCGCGGTAATCCAAATGTCCGGTTGTACTCGTCACCCGAACCCAATGGCCCAGTTCAAACGTCCGAACCCAAGAAATGCTTCGCCTCTGCAGTAGGCTAGGCTAGCTACTGGCTTCGGCACGGCGGGTTCCCTAAGACAGAGTAGAACAGTACTTAATCAGCCGCGTATCCTTGAGAAAGTAGCGCATACAAGCAAGCAACGATAAGGGCGAGCGAGGCGGTTGTACTTAACTTTATGTTGGCGTCTAAGCAGCTCTGCGCCTCTCCAACTCTGGCCGAGCACTCCAACTTCTCCGTCGTCGTGGGAGCTCAATCCTTCCACCCGCACCTCGCTGCCGTCCTAATCGTCTGCCTGCGTTTTCCTGCTCTCCCACCTGTTGTCCATTAAGTTACTCAAGTCATCTGTACAACTGTGCTCATCAGAGTGGAGAGTCAGCTGGAGGTAATGATCCGCTGATGGTGGCAATCAACTGGTTGTTTGCAATTCCTGACCCACAGTTACAAATCAAATGTCACTGCAAACTCAAAGCAAAATATAACAGTAAATCATAAACACAACACACAAATATGATCTGCAAATGAGAATAAACACACACAAGTCACAGCAAAGAATATACACTGCAAAGGAAATCCACACAAACAAAAATATGCACTGCAAATGAGAATAAAAGCACACAAGTCGCAGCAAAGAATATACACTACAAAAATAGCCAAACACAACACTATATTGGGGTCAACAATTACAAACACATGTTGAGGAGATCACTTTTGACATTTACCCCCCCTCTTTAATGGAGGTCGTCCCGACCATCTACAATCAGCAGTACCTGGCAGGTCGTAGGCCTAAATTTGATCTTTGGGAGCGCCGCACACTGGGGGCAACCATGTCATTGGGTAGGGCAGCTGGTACCCCTGGGACATCAGGTGGAGGAACCAATGCTGGTACCGCGATACTTCCGCCAGGCTGTGGGTTGGAACTAGTGAGCCTTGGTAGCCACCATGTGGGAGGAGGTAGAGTAGGAGGTTGGTTGGCAGTCCCAGGTACTGAGTCAGTCCCGGGCCTCGCTTCATCTGGTACCTGGTGGTCCTGTAACACATTCAGTGGGCAAGGTCGAAGGTTATTACGGTGCACAGTGCGCGTTGGACCATCTTTACCTTCTGGCCGGAGGACATAGACGGGGTGCTGTTCTCGTAGCTGGCTGACCACCACATATGGTTCAGGGGACCACTTGAAGTTCAGCTTTCCTCGGGCTCTCCTGCGAAAATTACGGACAAGTACCCGCTCACCTGGCAACAAAGGTGCTGGCTTGGCCCGCTTGTTGTATCTTGTCTGGTCCAGCTCTTGTCTATGCTGGGTCCGGGCCTGAACAGTTTGGTAGGCGTGACTAAGAGCCTCCTGGTGTCTCTTCACCCACCCAGACAAGGTATGGGATCCAGTTATAGGATGTAACCCAGTCGCCCAATCAACAGGGAGTCTGGCGTGTCGCCCAAAGACTACATAATGGGGGGTCATTCCAGTGGTACTGTGAATGGTGTTATTATATGCTTGGACCAGGGCAGGCAGCTGATTTGGCCACTGGGATTGTTCGTTTTCTGTCAGAGAGTTAAGCAGTCCCAACAGGGTCTGGTTGAATCTCTCACATGCACCATTACCCTGGGGGTGGTAAGCGGTAGTGCGACTCTTCTGACAGCCATACAGCTGGCAGAGCTCTTTCATTAATGACGACTCAAATGCTGCCCCTCTGTCAGTGAGGATTCGTTCGGGGCAGCCAAAGACTTGAATCAGGTATTTATACAAGGCTTGGGCAGTTGTACTAGCTGACTGGTCTCTGGTGGGCACTGCGAGGGCATATTTAGAAAATAGGTCTGTCATAACTAGAATGTAAGGGTATCTATCCTCTTGTCGGCCCAGTGAAAGGTAGTCCATGCCAACAACCTCAAATGGGTATGTAGTTGTAATAGGTACAAGAGGGACTCTCACCTCGGGGCCAGTTTTGGTCAGGACACACAGGGGGCAGGTTGCAGTCCACTCCTTCACGTCTCGAGTCATCCCTGGCCAGTAGCAGCGCTGTTGCAGAGTGGCCAGGGTCCTATCAGCACTTGGGTGGCCCATGCTCTGATGGTAGGCCTCCCATGTCTCTTTGGAGGTTTTCTCCGGGATGAGCACTTGGAAACGCTCCACTCCAGCACTAACCTCCTTAGATAGCCTCCCAAGTACCCCCCCTCGGACCACAAGCTGATCCCAGTCTCTGCGCAGCTGTTTTGCATACGGGGGTAGGGGGTCATTCGCCTCTGTTGGTGGCACCTGCAGCTCCTTCCATCGTCGCATCTGGCTCAGCACCGGGTCCTGGTCCTGTTGTTCTGCCCAGGTCCTGATGTCGTCCGCAGCTACCTGGCTGACATGAGTAGGCGTGGCGTTGTCACTGGGTTGCAGCCTCGATAAGGCGTCGGCATTCCGATTCTGGGTCCCGGGGCGGTATTTCACCGTATAATTGAAATTGGCCAGCTGCGCCACCCAGCGCTGCTCAACTGCCCCCAGGCGTGCCGTATCCAGGTGCACCAACGGGTTGTTATCTGTAAACACAGTAAACTCAGCACCATACAGATAATCTTTAAATTTTTCGGTAACTGCCCATTTCAGGCCCAGTAACTCCAATTTAAAAGAACTGTAATTCTGGTCGTTACGCTCAGCTGGTTGCAAGCTTCTACTGGCATACGCAATGACTCTTTCTTGACCACCCTGCACCTGGGCCAGCACCGCCCCAAGACCTTCAAAACTGGCATCAGTGTATAGCCTAAATGGCTGAGTAAAGTCTGCATATGCCAGTATAGGTGCACTCAGCAAGGCTTCTTTAAGCTGTTCAAACGCTTGCTGGCACGCTGGTGACCACTCAATGGAGGCAGTCTTGCTGTGTGTGGCAGTGCCACGGGTGAGGGCATTCAGGGGTGCAGCTACTTTAGAGAATGCAGGTATAAACCGGCGGTAATAGCCCGCAAAGCCAAGGAAAGATTTTACCTGCTTCACATTCTGAGGAGTTGGCCAGTCCTTTACCGCTGCCGTTTTAGCTGGATCAGTGGCTACACCTTCTTCACTGATGACATGCCCGAGATAGGTTACTTGGCGCTGGAAGAGGCGACACTTGGCTGGCTGTAGTTTCAAGCCATGCTGGTGGAGTCGTTGGAATACCTCTTCTAGGTGACGCAGGTGGCTACTGAAGTCAGGGGAGAAAAGCACGACATCGTCCAAATAAATTAGTAAATAATCATTCACTAGGTTGCCTAGGCAACGCTGCATTAATCTTTGAAATGTGGCCGGAGCGTTACATAGGCCGAATGGCATTCTATTAAACTCATATAAGCCACAAGGGGTCGTGAAGGCAGTCTTCTCCCTATCAAGAGGATGCATCTCTACCTGCCAGTAGCCACTTGCTAAATCCAATGTGGAGTACCATTTCGCAGCTCTAAGTCCAGTCAGTGACTCCTCTATACGAGGCAATGGGTAAGCGTCTTTGTGGGTGAGTGCATTTAATTTCCTATAATCTACACAGAATCGCCAGCTTCCATCCTTCTTCTTCACGAGTACAATTGGAGCAGCCCAAGGGCTCGCACTCTCACTCACCACACCACTGTCCAGCATATTCTGTAGCAAGGATCTCAGCTCTGAGTAGAGGCTTGGTGGAACTGGACGATACCTCTCTCGGCTTGGCGGTGCGGGCCCTGTTGGTATCTGATGTTTTACAATGCCAGTGCAGCCAAAATCCTCATCGTTACGCGCAAACACACTCACCCACTTCTGTAGTAGCCTGGTCATCTCCTCCTGCTGTGCATCGGTTAGTCCATCTCCCTGTAAGGACAACACAGGGTGCAAAGCAGCGGCATCGTCTCCCCCAATGACCCCAATTTGCCTCACCTCTACCTCCACAACGCCCGTCGTCACACTATGGAGGACCAGCTCCCGCTCTCCCTGGACATCGGACGGTGCCACCTCGGTCACCTCAGCCAAGGGCTGCCGCTGTGGGACCTCCACCGGGTAGGGGTTGGGGTTGCACACTCGACAGGCCACTCGTCCTCCCTGCAGTGTTGTCACGGTACGGGCCATACACCAGTCTGAACTGCTGTCAGGGAGAGGCTCAACAATCACACTACATGACTGGTTAGGGGAATAGTCAGGCACCTGTGTCCACATGATCATTTCAGACTGGGGTGGGATGATTACTGGTGATTGTCTGGGCAGCTTGACTATGCCCTGAAAGTGGGGGGCCGTTGGTTTTGTGGTGATCCTGTGACATTCAGTGAATGCCCTGGCCCAAGCTTGGCCCTCAACCACTGGCATAGTAGTCTTAAAAGCAGAAAGTCCAGGGTGGTTTCCTTCTGCAAGAGCAGACCACACAGGTTTAATAATATTCATACCCAGGATCCCCTGCTCTGGCCCAAGACAGTCATCGTTCACTATAATTACACCCTTACTGGGGACATGTATACTTCCCACCGTACAGTCAACTAGCACATAGCCCACATAAGGAATCTTCAAGCCATTGGCAGCACGAAGTGTCAGCCAGGGGGTCTCACCCACGCTCGTCAGACAGGTGTTTTCGAGATACTTCTTAAACAGTTTTTGGCTCAACAAGGTTACCTGTGAACCAGTGTCAAGTACAAAAGGTATGCATTGTCCATTCATTTTTACATTTACATATGGGCACTCACCGATCAAAGCAGACTTTTGCTGTACCATGGGCTCTGTGTTCTGGGTGACTACCCCCACTACTTGGCCCTCAGCCGTAGGGGAACTTAAAAATCCCACCTCCTTGATGGTCTTTTGTCACAGTGGCGTTGTACATGTCCTGCTTCACCACAATTCTGGCAGATGGGGCGGCCTCGTGCATCCCACTGGTAGGAGGGTGCTGCTGTCTGCCGCCCCCGCATCTGCCCTGCTGAAGCTCGAGCCATGTGATCTCTGGGTGGTGCCCGGGGTGCTGGTGGCAATTCCCTATTGGCCAACTGGATCTTGACTTCCTCCATGAGGTTAGCAGCTAGGGCTTTCATCTGTTCCTTCATTTCTCCTATTAGTCCTTGTCGCAGGTCCTCACGTATCTGGTCCTTCAGTGACTCCAAGTCTGCTTTCGTGTCTCTGGTTGTGGGGGCTGTGACTCTATGCGAGAGGGTGGTGTCCTCTTCCTCCTGCAGCTCACGTTCCAGGGCCCGTGCTTCACTGCAGACGGCGGTGAAGGTCATCGTTGTATCTCTCCGAATCTGCCGGCTCAGCTCCTGTTTAATAGGCCCCGTACGTAGGCCAACGATCAGCTGGTCGAGTAAGAGGTCATCTCGCTGTTCTGTGCCGTCAACATCCTGCTCCCGCCATCTAGAAAACACTTCTCTCAGTCTTAGTATAAAAGCATTCACATTTTCATCACTCCTTTGTTTACAATTAAAAAAATTTGCTCTGAGTTTTGCTTTAGTAGTTGGTTTGGAATAAAGTCTTTTTAGTGCTTCCAGCACTTTCTGTCCAGTGTTCTTATTTTGGGATTCTACAAGGCGCATTTCTCGCTTCGCTTCCCCTTCTAGAGCCCCTAACAGGAAGTCTGCCTGCTGCTCTGGATTTAGTCCTTGGGCCCTTAGCATGGCCTCCACCTGACACCGCCATTCTTCAAATTTTATTTTATCACCATCAAATTTTGGTATCCATGCAGCCCCCATAAACCATGGCATAACAAACTGTGCTGTAATTGGTTGGCTACTGCCACCTTGTGTCTCTTCCATTTTCCAACAGTGGGGCTGGTACACTGCTCGACTACGCCAAGAAAAAAATCTGTCACGCAAGGTGCAAGGTTCTAATACCAGCATTAAAGGGTTACCACTGTTGGAAAGATGGAACAGAGAGACAGATCCCCTTTTTGTAAATTTATTAAAGTAACATTTAAAAAACCCTAGGCACACATAAAACAAATTAAAACAGGCGTGAACTGCTCAGTCTTTTAGATAAAATAAGTAGTCCACCGTAGAAGGAAGCATTAAGTCCTTAGGTCGGTATACCCGCAGTTACAGTCCCAAGCGGTCAGTAATCCAAAGTACAGTGAGATCCAATATATTCCACTCCTATCGCGGTAATCCAAATGTCCGGTTGTACTCGTCACCCGAACCCAATGGCCCAGTTCAAACGTCCGAACCCAAGAAATGCTTCGCCTCTGCAGTAGGCTAGGCTAGCTACTGGCTTCGGCACGGCGGGTTCCCTAAGACAGAGTAGAACAGTACTTAATCAGCCGCGTATCCTTGAGAAAGTAGCGCATACAAGCAAGCAACGATAAGGGCGAGCGAGGCGGTTGTACTTAACTTTATGTTGGCGTCTAAGCAGCTCTGCGCCTCTCCAACTCTGGCCGAGCACTCCAACTTCTCCGTCGTCGTGGGAGCTCAATCCTTCCACCCGCACCTCGCTGCCGTCCTAATCGTCTGCCTGCGTTTTCCTGCTCTCCCACCTGTTGTCCATTAAGTTACTCAAGTCATCTGTACAACTGTGCTCATCAGAGTGGAGAGTCAGCTGGAGGTAATGATCCGCTGATGGTGGCAATCAACTGGTTGTTTGCAATTCCTGACCCACAGTTACAAATCAAATGTCACTGCAAACTCAAAGCAAAATATAACAGTAAATCATAAACACAACACACAAATATGATCTGCAAATGAGAATAAACACACACAAGTCACAGCAAAGAATATACACTGCAAAGGAAATCCACACAAACAAAAATATGCACTGCAAATGAGAATAAAAGCACACAAGTCGCAGCAAAGAATATACACTACAAAAATAGCCAGACACAACACTATATTGGGGTCAACAATTACAAACACATGTTGAGGAGATCACTTTTGACATGTGTGCGCGCGTGAGTGTGTCCATGCCTGTGTGTGTGTGTGCAGAAAGAGGGCTGCATGGGTTAATAAGGAGTGTGCCTTGAGTGAAGCATAGCTGCTGTCTGTGCTGCGTGTTTGTGTGTGTGTGTGTGTGTGTGTGTGTGTGTGTGTGTGTGTGTATGTGTGTGTGTGTGTGTGCAGAAAGAAGGCCGCATGGGTTAATAAGGAGTGTGTCTTGAGTGAAGCGTAGCCGCTGTCTGTGCTGCGTGTGTGTGTGTGTGTGTGTGTGTGTGTGTGTGTGTGTGTGTGTGTGTGTGAGTGAAGTGTAGCAGCTGTCTGTGCTTTAAAGAATGATGGGGGGCCGCCACTGTGGGTACATCACTCCTCGCTCAATAAATCCATAAGAGCTCGCCTCAGCTTTACATACTCCTGCCTTTGAGTGTGTGTGTGTGTGTGTGTGTGTTTGTGTGTATGTGTGTGTGTGTGCGTGTTTGTGGGCTTCTGGGTGTTTGTGTGTGTGTGTGTGTGTGTGTGTGTGTGTGTGTATGCAAACATTAGTGTGTACTTGTGTGTATGTGTGTGTGTTGGCATGGGCAACCTTTGTTCACCCATCAGTTCCTTGCCTCCATCTAACGAGCAGCTCTCATTAGCCTGTACAAATCTTTATCAAAGATTAAGTACAGATAGCACCAGCACCCTTCAATAGGCTTTTGTAGAATAGACTCCCTGGGGCGGGGCTAAATCTATTCCTAGTCAAACAGAAAGTACCAGAAAAGATAGGAGACCATTATCTCTTTCTAACCACCGTGGAACAGCAGTATGGTTAAGAGACAGTTTAGGCCGTAATTACACAACATGCACTTTAGTGATTAGAGTTGAGCAAACTTAAACGGCTAATTTGCTGACAAGTAATCACACGGTTAGCACACGAGGTAGGTGATCTACACGTGAAAAAAAAAATACTGAAATTGCATTGTTCAATGTTAACATAAGCTTTTGTTATGTACGGGTTGCTAGGAATAGGTTTAAAAACTTTGCTTTGCCGGTAATATGTTTTGGGGCTAAAATAAATCCTTCTAATTTCCATCTGAATGCAGTGAATGCTTTGCGTTGCTGACAGTTTCAAGGGCATGGAAACTCCTCATGGGAATCTAATTGATGCAGCTGTTATTTTGGACATTTTTCAAAGGCCAGTGGTTTTGTCCAACTTTCTTTTAAATTATCTTCCAACCCTCACAAACATCATCAGACTGATTGTATATATTTTCCAAACCATTATTACAGTTTCCGTCCATTGAAATCAGCAGCAAATATTGGATTTCATTAAAAACCTGTCAGTGTTTTCACCACCCACAAATGTTGAATCTTAAGCAAATGAAACCCAGACACACAGAAACCTGACACGGATCAGAAAAATCAAAACAAAAACAAAAAATAAAAAATATCAGATGGAGTTTTTTTTTTATTTCAACACCATTCATCTGAATACTGTGGCAAAGAGACCAAATGAGATGCGAGCTTGTAGTATTTTAGCCAGTCTTTGAACAGCATAAAAGTTTCTAGTGTTTAGCGCAATGACCTTGACCAGGTTTCCATAGCAACCATCCACTGCTGGGCTGCTAGGTCCCATCACCAGTGCTTGCTGATATATTTTATAAAATTATTCCAAAAACATCAAACACGGCTAATAAGCACAATAGCATGCTTATCGGAAATCACTAATCATAATGACTTGGTACCTGTGCTCCTGTCAGAAAGCATCAGTTGTGCAGTCACAGATTGTGAAGTCTACATGACATCTCAATTAATTTGGTTCTGTAACTTGTTTCTGACAAGCTGAAATTTGAAGAAAAAAAAACCCATAATGGGTCATCCCACATGTTTTCAGTTTGTCACATGGATTATATCAAACACCAACTACTAAAACATTGAGCATGTTGCAACTGTACTACAACTTTTTTACAACTGCACAGAGCCTCCTCTAAGTGTTTGTGTGTGTGTGTGTGTGTGTGTGTGTGTGTGTGTGTGTTTGTGTGTGTGTGTGTGTGTGTGTCCTTTAATGTTATTAAAGTAGACACATTGATTTCTTTCTTCATCGTGACTCATTTATCCTTGATTACACTTGATCGTGTTGCGGTGGCTTTTGTCAATAATTAATTTTACTAAGTCGCTGCTCTAACTTTGAGCCCGGAAGGATAGTTTCAGTCAATAGATTTTTTTTTTTTTTTTGTAAATGCATATTGTCATCACTTGGAACTCCACGCACCTTCAGAATCATGCAGAGAGCTCCAGTTTTAAATGCCAAACCTTTCTATTTTCAATCATTTTATTCCGGAGTCTAAACTTAATCCTGGGCTGTCCTTTACTTGTCCTTGTCCTCTTTGGCCATATTTATTGGCCTCTTGCCATGCAATATGGGGTGATCATGTATTTATAGTTCACAGCCCTGACATCCTCCCATTCTCTTCTCCTCAGCGATATTAACGACATCTTTTGGGGCTGTTTCTTGCCTCTCATAGCCCTCGTTGTCTTGTCCGCAGTGCTGCTTCCGAGAGTGCTCTTCACTAGGCTTGTTGATCTCGTTATATGGCCACATCTTTTTAATCCACTGGCGGTACAGAAAGGTCACGGCGGCGTGAAAATGATTTGGCTCGCCGCATATTTGGCACCTCCGTCACTGTGGCTGATATATTCCTCAATACACCTCTCAATCCTGTTCGCTCGCTTCCAATCACTGTAACTGAATCGGTTGAATGGCACAATGGATTAAATTGGAAGAGAAACTGAGGTAAAGCCTCACTGCTATCCACTATAGAAAAATTAAAAGTCAGTCAGCCCAGACATCTCTTTCCCAGAATTGTGGGTAAACACTTCTGGATCAGCAGTTGTCAAGCAACCAGGATTTAGTCTCATTTACTTTTCAGGAACAGAGCAAAATGCATCTCACCCTAGAGAATACCTGTGCTGAATTTTAGACATAGCTGTCAGTATTTCATTTTTATATTAAGTCAATAGCTGGACTTCTGTGGACATAGGCACTGCTGGTCCTGTCAGATTGCAAGGATGATTCGGTAATTTTTCAGTCCAGTAGCTGAACAAGCAGAATGAGTTGTGGTGAAGGTCGCAGTATGCAAATCTGTGGTACAGTGAGAAAACGCATTACTGTACTGCTGTCTGGATGTCTGGATGCTGCAACAGTACCACATTAGTAGCTGAGAAAGCATTAAACAGGCCAAAACAGATGTGCGATGATCAGTGTAAGCACCAACACTGCAATAACACAGACGAGATGTGATACATCTCATAACAAAAAGGGGAATAAAAGAGCACTGGCATTTTACAAGGTGAGTGTAAATGTATCAGTCACAAAAAAAACACAACAGGCAGAATAATAAGGCACTTCATCTTCCTATATGTGTATATGTGATACATCAAGCTCCCCTGAAATCTTACAGGAACAGTGCAAGAATCAACTGAAGGATAAAAAGTCCAGAAAAGAGGCATCCCCAGTGTTGAAAGCTGGTGCCTATGAGGCCTTGATGGATGCGAGTGGATTTGCCATCCAAGTAGTCCAGTGATTGTCAGACTGGGTACATGGATCACCTCTGGGGGGTACACAAAATAAATCTGTAAATGAGTTCTCAGCTTCTACTAGCATAAAGATTAAGTACACATACTATATGTGGAAAAAGATTCCTACATTCAAGCTATCCCTTATATAAACCAATTGAGGCTACATTATTATGTACCAGATAATATACACAATTATTCTGTGAAAAAATACTCATAGCAAGCTGGGGAAACTCGGTAGGACAGAGTGTCTCAGGGAGTGAGTACAAAGCTGTTAAAAGTTTGGGAACCACTGCTCTAGTCCTTTTTAGAGCTTTCCCCCGCACTGTTTTCCTGCTTGTAGTAAGCCTGTGTACCTGCCTCCACCACAGACAGAAATGTCTGCCTTTGATTTGAGTGATGCTGAGATGTCATTACCTCACTGCTCCGACACACTGAAGAAATGTGCTCTGAACAAGTCAGCTGTGGTATATGGCAACACAAGTTTGTTGTGCGGACTGATTTCAGTCTTGTGGGAGGGGAGGTTGGGTTGCTCCGTGTTGCATAATAGGTCTGTACGTGCAGAGGAATACAGAAAATAACTTTTCTATCGTTTTAGTGCGGATTAGGAGGATTCAGATAGGGATTCTTGGGTGGGCACACTTGAGATGTGTATGAAATCCTCTAAATCAAATAACCATATTTCATAAAGGGTTAATGAGCTCGCAATCTATAGGAGGCACACTGTAATTAAGGTTGATGAAAACGTTTTTTTCCACACTGAATCACATTTGTTAAGATTTTATTCCAGCGTGTGTCTCAGTCCTGCCCCGTGAACGACTTAGATGAAAAGACAGCAACTTTTTACCTTAGTCATTCTCAGCACACAAGTGCTAATAAGATGACACTAATTACCATTAATTGCAACTGCGGATGAAATCATTGAGTGATAATGAAAAAACAATTACCTCAGTCTTGTTTTGTATTATTACAGTCTTACAAAAACAATTACCTCAGTGGTGTTGTTTGTATGGTATGACAGCATTGTTAACAGCATGCATTTACATTAGTGGAAGGGGAGAAAAACAAAGCAGTGTTTGTGTGCGCCCACCCTGTCCTGAACAAGCCCTACCTGTGCCTGCTTTAATTTGTCTCTGCTGATGCATTTGTCTCCCCTTGACGCTCTACAAGTTCTACTGGTTTCTTTTTAGTTACAAAAGATGTTTTTGAAAATTGCTCATGGATTGAAATGAAATAATCAATGCCATATGAGATTTCTTTAAGTGACATGGATGCTGAACACATTTCTGACAGGCGAGGAGATTAATGAAGGTACCTATCTTTCTTCCTATCTCTCTTCATATCTACCTTTCTATTTATCTTCCTATCTTTCTATCTGCCTGCCTGTCTGTCCAGGATTTGCATTGTATACTTAGAGGGTCCCTGACAGAATAAGGCAGTGTTTGTGTTCAACACCATTCTTGTCTTAAACGAGCTTCCCTCTAAAGGTGCAACTGATGCTACAGAACCCTGTTGTGAATCTGAGTAAAGTTGAGAGTCTCTTATCTTAAGTCCTCTCAGGTCTGCTGCTAACACAAGACATTGAGCCCCTATATTGCTTCTGTCATTATGTAAAAAGAGGTTAGAGTAAGAATATGCAAAGGGGGAGCATACAAAAGATAAATCATCTCGCCTGCGTTGCTCGAACGGGACTCGCCATCATTGAGAATACCATCTGTGGGAATGTGTGTGTAAACAAAGGGCTGAGGCTTGTGTTGCTGAGGTTAATGGCTTGTCTTCAAAACTTTAATAATCAGAGTGTCAAAGTGCCAGAGCATGCTGCAGGGAGTAAACAAAACACTAGATCATGGCCATAAAGACTGCGGTGGAACAGCACTTAAGCACAAACGCAAACTAGCCAGGATGTGTGCAGATTTCACGGGAAGAAATGGCTGGGGCTATATACAGTGATTTCAAGCCATCTGTACTGACCTTTATATGCCATTAGAAGTGCTACAGCAGTTTCCCCTTCCAACTCCAGCTATATATCGGGGCGGGAGGAATTGCGAGGCACTTTCCGGTTGCAAATGTCACAGCAACATTTCCTTAGTCAATCCTTGCATAGTTGAGGATGCCAACCTGACCACAGGTTTTGTCCTATCCTTTAGGATTTCTATATATTATATTATATTATATTATATTATATTATATTATATTATATTATATTATTAATGTTCATTTTAATTAAATTGTCAAAATGGAAGCCCTGTCTGCGGCAGCACAGTTGCACTTCCTCTGCAGTGAGGGGACGGACGTCTGGTCCATTTCTCTCTGACTCACTGACTGGACTGCTTGGGCTCAATCAATTGTGGCTGGCCGACTTGTGGCTCCACGCAGCTGTTTTCCTCTCTAACGCAGCAAGTCGCAACGATTGGCCCATGCTCCACTGGCCTCCCATGCTAAGCGAGTGAGTGCCTACCCGCTCCCTGCTACAACCCCCCCGCCCCCCCGTCCGCCCACTCCCGCCACCCTTCCAAATGCCGCTACACAAAGTGTTTTTCTTTCGTCCAATTTGGACACGATGCCCTTTTCGCTCACCCTTGTGCCCCACCCGGCAGCACAACCCCCCCAGCCCAATCACCACCCCCCCCTCCTCCTCGCTCACTCTGTTCCGTCCTCCTCCTCCATCCCCTGCCTGCCAGGCAGCTGGGTAAGGGCTATTGACACCACTTTGTGCTCTGAAAAGAGAGACATGGCACCGCCGACGTCTTCACTGCTCTCTCCTAGGAGGGCTGCACCCACCTTTCTCTAGCTTCATGCAGGCAGGGCACAGAATCCTATTGATCAGTGGAGGAGAAAAAAAAAGAAGATAGGAGTGAGGGTGGGGTTTGTCACCAGTGGGAAGAGAGTGAATGAAGATCGAGAGAAAGAAAGACAGAGAGAGAGAGAGAGAGTGGAGGGAGGGGGAGAGAGAGAGAAAGAGTGAGTGAAGGAGGGGGGAGAGAGAGAGAGACAGGCAGAGAGAGAGACTTTAAAAAGATGTGACTGAGAAAGGGAGGAAGGGAGGAGGTTGTTTAGTTTGCTGGAGCCTCCAAAAACAAGGAGGAGGAGGAGGAGGAGGAGGAGGAGGAGGAGAGGGAAGAAGGGAAAAAAGAAAAGGAGAAAAAGAAAGTCCCATTAATGCGGCGGGCTTATCTCGGCATGCAGCCAGCCAATCACTATTACATGGCAAAATGAGGCGGCAGCAACAGAGAGGCGCAGTGTAAATCTCTGCGGGCATCATAGATCAGTCAAACTGCTGGGCTGGGTCTCCCGTCATATGGCCACTCTGACTGATCTTCTGAGGATATGTGTTTGTGTGTGTGTGTGTGTGTGTGTGTGTGTGTGTGTGTGTGTGTGTGTATGTGTGCATGCGTGTGTGTGTACCCTATTAGATGCAATTTACAAATTTGCATTTTGTAAGTAATTGTTTTTCAGGTTAATAAGCATATGCTGTGCTGTTGCTAACACTGCAGTTTGCTCTCTCTTCCACTAGTTGTGTGTGTGTGTGAAAGAGACAGAGATGGAGAGAGAGAGAGAGAGGGAGAGAGAGAGGGTGTGTGTGTGTGTGTGTGTGTGTGTGTGTCTGTCTGTGTGTGTGTGTGTGTGTATGCATGTACGTGTGTGCATCTGTGTCCATACACCCCCTTACACAGCTGCAGGTGGTCCGTAAACACGAGGAGGCTTTTTATAATAGGTTTCTCCTTAATCTCCCCGCTGTCCCAGATAATATTCTGCATGCTCAGATGAACCCACGCTGCTGCTGATATTCATGAGCTTGGGTGAACAGGAAAAAATGATTTGCTACTTCTAAAGGAAAGAGCTAATAGACTACTTGGTCCAGTGAATGATATTAGCTGTGGTGACGGCTAAGCTTCTTGTGGAAGCATTCGATCTTGTCTGTATTCCGCGGATGCAGTAGCGTATTGGGATGAGGTTTTGGCAGCCTCTAGGAGTAAAGAGCTTTTGTCAGAATGAGGCTAAAGGGGATGGCTTCGGTTGAATATGAGGACAACACACAAAGTTTCCCTCACTGTCAACAAAAACAGGAAGTGCCCTGAAATATAGTTTCAGTTTATTTCAGTTGATCCCTTGCTTTTTCCATTCTCTATCTCTCTGTCTCTCTCTCTCTCTCTCTCTCTCTCTCTCTCTCTCTCTGTGTCTCTTTCTCTCTGTCTCTCTATCTCTCTCTCAGTTTCTCTCACTCTCTGTCTGTATCTCTCTCATGCTCTCTCTCTCCCATCTCCATCTTGCTGCTGTCCTCCACTGCCAAGGCGAAGGAACAGCCAGTCATGCACTCCCAGGCTTAGCCTAAACGGGGGGGGGGGGGGGGGGGCTCTGTAAGGGGGGGGGGGGGGGCGGGGTGGGGTGCTCTGTAAGAGTCTACACCCAGGCTCTGCCCACTCCACATCAGGTTCTGACACCACACACCAAGAGGGTGCAAGTTTTCAAGGGAGAATGTTGCCCTTTGTTAACCCTGTAGGCAGCTAGCTATGCGTAGCAGCACCGTGTATGCCAGTGCTAACACTATTGTAAGGTCTGTAATGTCTTTGTCATCTTCCCTTGGGCCCTGACTTAATGCGATTTCCAATGGCTTAGTGAGGTTTGAGGAAAGGCTTTAGGATTACTTTTGGGATGCACAGGTTAGCTGGCCGCTGTGGTCAAATCCGTACAGCAAACACTCAAAGTGTAAACGGACATTACACTCAGAACCTGGCAAACGCCACAGTTTATCCTTCTCTGGATCCGTTTAGGGGCCACATGCAATACTCCAGTGGGAATAAAAGAGCTGTCGCAACACAATTTACATTGTTCCACATCTGACTCAAGAGCACAGAACATTGTTTTTTTATACTCTGTGGGATATATGAAAGGGCTTCAGAGATTTAACTTAAATGAAATACTGGACCTCCTGGGGCAACACAAATAAAACCAAGCTAAGCTCAAGAACGTCAACAACAGTGGTGGTTGCTGTTTTTCATTGATGTTCATTCATAAATATGCTATTTTCCCCCACCGTGTGTAGCATGTTATGTAAAGGAAACTTTGCCTGAGGTGTAAACAACCAAAGTAAAGGCATAACCTGTCATTTGGAAAATAATTTGTTCTTGAATGGGATGATACTGTGAATAGCATTTAAATTATGCTCTCTGAATGTAAATGCTACATTATGAGAGGGATGCACTGAAGTGGAATGGTAATTGCGTTGACGTGTTTGCGTGGTATGGAGTGGGGCATAAATCGAGTTTGTCTGCATCCATGATGCATGTTAACAGCCCTTGTCAGTAAACACATTACATGATGCCGCACACACGAGGCCTTAATCATCCCCTTTAGCCTACACACACGCCTGTCTGAGGAAATGTGTCATGTTTAGGAGTCACAGGGCCAGCTTGTAAATATTACACTGATCGAATTTCATTTAGAGGAGCTTGATTGAAGAGCTAGAAGACACGTAGGGCCTGCTCATGTGGACTGCCAAAGCAAACAACGCCATGCTGATTGGCTCATCGCTGCCATGTTAAGTCCTGACTGGGGTATGTTACCGGTCACACCCGTTTGCTGTTGGAGTCCATCAACAGCGAGCCTCTGAAGATTGCTTTAGTCTAAGTGTGCATAGGAGTAGGCATGCGGAAAGAGAAAAACATCAGGGGGATCTGCTTGACTAATGCTACTGACCTTTAGGTTTGGCATTCCCAGATTCCACTTTGCCAAATTGTTCTTTGCACAAGCACCGTCAGGCCAGAATTCAGACAGTCTCCAACAAAAAAAAAATAGTGCCATGCAATGTTTGCATTCATCTGTCTCATCTGTGCCTTGGAGGATACATACTTTTTTTTCTTGTCCTGCCTATTTGTGTAGTCTGCTGTGTATTAGTCTATCAAAAACGACTTTATAGAAAGCTGTTCCTCCTTTTCTGCCACTGATTGTTGAAAATGTTTCTCTCTTTAATACCTTCTTCCTTTACTCTAATTTACAAACTCTCACTATCTCTGTCTTTCTCTTTCTCTTGTCCTCCCCTCTCTTTCTATCATTGTCTATTTTGATCAATTGAGTTTATGATAAAAGTTCTGTTAGCACTGTATAATAACTACACTCTTTGATGGCTTTATGGTGCATTTATAATGCATTTATTAATGCTTAGTTAACACTTTGTTGATTAGTTGTTAACCATTATTCTTACATTATTTATCATCAGTAAATCATTCATACACGTATGTACACAACCTGTCTGTCTGTATGTCAGTCTGTATGTCAGGCTGTCTGTCAGTCTGGTTATTATGCTATCTGCCTGGTGTCTGTCTGTCTGTCTGTCTGTCTGTCTGTCTGTCATCCTCTCTGCCTGTTTGGACATTTGTACATATCTTTATAAATAATATACTGAACTGAAATAGTGTAAGAATAATTGCCTAAGAGTTAACAAATATAAAATAAAAAGTAAAAAAAAAGTGTCTAAAGTTTTAGATGGGCTGACAGCAATCGATGTGGACCGCTTGACTTTTGAGTGCTTGAGTGTTTCATACTGACCTCTGTATGTGTTGTGCTTGTGTGTGTGTTGTGCTATGCTGGTAAAAATGTAAAATAGTTGCTTCTTTTTGGTGGTCCCAGTCTTGTTGTGTCTGACTTCTGGCCAAACTGAATGGACATGGCACTGTTATGGGAAGATTAATTCAGGGGTCAGCCAGTGTGGTGTGTGTAGGATTGTGTACAAGCAATCTTTTAGATTCTTTAATAAAGGTTTGTTTTTTTGTATTGATTT
>CM059266.1:9036415-9048915 GCA_030347295.1 Setipinna tenuifilis
ATCATAATAATGAAGTGTGTTTTGTGCATAATAATAGTCAGAATTATGGTGTGTGTGTGTGTATGTGCGTGTGTGTGTGCATGCGTGTGTGTGTGTGCATGCGTGTATGTGTGCATTAGCAGTAGTGTCCTGGAGCACAGCCAGCAGCGGCCTCCTCCTGCCTAGGATCATGCCACGCACGGCCCCTGCACATTTCTTTGTGTAGTAGTCTCAGAAAAGAAGCTACAGAATTGTACTTTTAGGGCTACAGAGCTTGTCACACCGGCAGCACCCTCAAAGGCACATAACTGTACCCTTTTAACCACCGTTTTACAACTATTTTGTACGTTCTCCAAAGCTAAAGAGGTACACATCAGTACCTTAAGGTCCAGAATATTAGCCTTTGGGGGTACATTAATCACTGTATCCTAACCCTTTGATGAGTCCCACTATGATGTAACAAGTACTCTCAGGTACTGTATATTTAACACAAAGTTCCATGACAGCTATAGAATGTTCATGTAGAATTCTAGAAGGACAGGGAAAAAGAATCACTCCTCAAAGGGTTAATACATAGATTTGTACAGTAGTTAATACACAGAGTGCAGTAGGAGAACAGAGCAGCGCTGGCCCCAGGGAGTTACTGGCCTTCCACCTCCCCATTAGCCCCTAGCGACTAACTGCCACACCATTCCCTATCTTTGCGCTAACCTACAGCTAAACTGCACTAACCTCCACCTTAATTGTGTTTGCGTTACATAAGCCAGCGAGGTACTTCAATACAGGAGCAAATCATAATGAGAAACTAAAATGAGGGGAACAGGTTCTGACACACACCAGTGGTGTATTGAATTCTCCTCTCTTGGGATGTGTTAATCAAAGTAAAATAAAGAGGAAGAAATGTTGAAGAAACTCTGTAAAACAGTCGATTTGGTTCAATCGAGTCATGTCTGTGTTTCCCCCCCTAAGCCTCCACTGTGTGTGTGTATTTCACGTGGAGTTCGAGACGTGTCCAGCTTGTGTCTGTTACACTGTAGGCATGTCTCAGGATTGATTGATTGTGTGTAGCCTATGTCTTCTAAGACTGATTGTATATTGAATGTGTGTGTGTGTGTGTGTGTGTGTGTGTGTGTGTGTGTGTGTGTGCTTGTTTGTGCATTCCATTTGTATCTAGTCAATACTTCAGTCTGTTGGATGGATATATGTGCATCAGTGTGTGTGTGTGTCTGTGTGTGTACGCTTGGATTGTATAGAGACCATTTGTGCATTTGTGAGATTGATCTTCATGTTTTTTGTATTCTTTTTTTATTTTTTTTATTTTTTTTCTCCAAGAGGATTAGATTTCGACAGCATCTGTCGGGCGAATCTCAAGAGTTGCCATGGTGTTTGTGAACTACAGGACGGCTCAGTCTTCATCTGCTGTCTACTGCTCCAGCCTGTGTTTGTTTTTTAATTAATTCATTTATTTATTCATGTATTTATTTCCCGGGAGTCTGAGATGGCACACAGGCAGGGACAGTACGTTAGCTATAGGCTGTGTGTAAAACACTGGGCCTGTGTGTCCAAACCCCGTGTCTGGACTGTATCTGAGGGTATCTGAGAGGCCTGACCTGTGATTCACACTCACACTGGAGACATGGGAGGCGCACTCATGCTGTCTCACCGTACGCAAGGCAGAAAGAGAGGAACCAAATAAAAGAACATGTTCTTTTTCTCTCACAGTCTCTTTGTCTCTCCCTCTCCTTCACCTTCTTTTCCTCTTGTTCTTTCTTAGTCTCTCATCTCTCCAGCTGGCTGTGTCTCTGCCATGTCAGGCTTGCTGTCCTTAAATACAGTATGGCATCTTTCTTAGTGGCCTCTTTCAAGGAAATGCATTCCTTTGCCCCTCCTGTTGAATTTTTTGCTTTCTGCTATTCCTCCTCCTCTATCTCCACCCCCCCTCAACCCCACCCCTCTACCTCTCTGTCTCTCTCTTTCTCTCTCTCTCTGTCTCTCTGTCTGTCTCTCTCTGTATGTCTGTCTGTCTGTCTGCCTGTCTCTCTCTCTCTCTATCTATCTATCTATCTATCTATCTATCTATCCTTCTCTCTTTCTCTATCTCCCTCAAGTTTCCAGTTCGAGAATGGCATTTATTGGCATATATTGTTCTCCTTCCTATGAATGCAAACACCTGTGCCCTCCTTGATCCTGCATTATTGGGTATCTCTCTCACATACCTCTCTGCTTCCTGTTCTATTTCCATTTTTCTCCTCTCTCTCCATCCACCCCTACCCCAGTTTCCTCTTTCCCATCTCTCTCTCTCTGCTCTCCTTATATGAATGCATATGCCTGTGCCCTTTTTTTTTCTAAAACTTGTATTATTGGGTTTCTCTCTTCCGTACCTCTTCCCCTCCATTTCTATTTCTATTTTTTCCTCTGCCCCCATCCACCCCCACCCTGCTGGCTCTCTCTCCTTCTCTCTCTTGCGCTCTCTCTCTCCCCATCTCTCTCCTGCTCTCTCTCTCTCTCTCCCTCTCTGTCTGTCTGTCTCTCTCTCTCTCTCTCTCTCTCTCTCTCTCTCTCTCTGTGAGTTCTCTCTGTCATGTGTGTCCTTGTCATCCCTGTCATATATTGTCCTCCTTATATGAATGCATATGTCTGTGCCCTTTTCTCCTAAATCTTGCATTATTGGGTTTCTCTCCCATACCTCTTTCTCTCCTTCCCTCCCTCCCTTTCTATTTCTGTTTTTTCCTCTGGCCTGCCTGTCCACCTTCACCCTGCTGTCTCTGATGCACTCTGCCCATCTCTCCCTCTCTCTCTCTCTCTCTCTCTCTCTCTCTCTCTCTCTCTCTCTCTCTCCTCCTTACTGTGCTCCTCCTTCCTGAGCATGCAAGGTGCCATCTCACCTTCCCATCTGCTCCCATCTGAAGGGCAGCCAGTAACAGCCCCCCAGGGCTCACCACGACGCATCTAACACACACAAACACACACACACACACACACACACACACACACACATGGTCATGTAGACACACACGGTCATGTAGACAAACACATATGAACACACACAAACACCTCACCTCACACACACATGCACACACACATGTACTGAAACACCCCACCTTCCACACCCACACACACACCCACGTGATCATGTAGACACACACACACACAAACACCCCATCTCCCACACACACACACACACACACACACACACACACACACACACGGTCATGTAGGCACACACACACATGCACACACACAAACATCCCATCTCACACACACACATATGCGCACACACGTGTACTGAATCACCCCACCTCCCACACCCACATGCGATCATGTAGAGACACACACACACACAAACACCCCATCTCCCACACACACATACACACTAGGGTTGCCACATCTGAGTTGTCAAAAACCGGGACACATCGGACGGCGGCTATCGCACTACGTGTGCGGGGGTTAAGAGCTGCGGACACGCACATTCACAATACCATGTGAATGTTCATGTTTAAGAATAAAACAGTTCAACCAGAGAGAGTAGAGAGAAAGAATCTCTGGTTCAACTGGTGCAATTAGGCGTTAAGTTCAAATATTTTTTTCTTAACCCAAATGGGCACTATAAACATTATTACACAAAAATAAGGAAATAATGATCTTATTTTGATGCAAGTATTTTTTAACAATATTTTACACCTGTAGGCTATCTGTGTTTGTGTATGTGAGAATCATATAGGCCTGGTGATGTGAGATGATAAAGATACGTAGGCCTAGGCCTAAGTGTTTCACTGAAGCCCACTATTGCAGATTTTCAATGTTTCTACAGAATTCTCAGAAATGAACATAAAAGTTTCTGCATCAGAAACTTAGTAAAAGGTTGAAAGGAAATGAATGCTTAGGTGTCTGAGGGTTAATCAAATTATTTTCTACCATAGTGTTTTTATGTAATTTCAAATTTCCCATCAATAATTTAAGTCTGAACTCAGACTGCACATTAAAGAGTTACTTCCATACTAAAATCCTTCTTTTAAAATAGGCTACTCATTAGCATCTACTCTATTCCAAAGACAGCAATTAAATGTCAGTGAATATTTGGACTTTACACACGAGGTTTGAGTTGAATTCACAGGAATTAATCATGAAGCTACTTTCATTTACCACAAAAAACGAATCTTTTTATTTATCACATGGGCACTAGAACATTAAAGTGCTGAAAAACCTTAAATGGCACACATCTAACTTTAATAATAATGTATTGATGAAATTGACCCAGGCTGAGGCTTTAGAACCAGCCTTTATCAGAATCCGAACATAAAAAGTAGACAGCCAGCTCTCGCACACCAGCCAAGGGAACTTTCACCTATTATTTGGTATTACGGTATTCCATATACCTTTGGATTCTCGCGCGGCCGGCCGCCGTTGTATTGATGACCACGATCACCTAGCAACGGCGACTGGCTGCGTGCGCATTCATTCAGTGAGGCCACTCTGCCATAGTCTGTCGTAGTTGCTTATGAGTCTAGCTTCGTTTAGACTATTGCAACGGGAGATGATGTGAGGAAGTAAAAAAACGGGACAAAACGTGTCCCGGAAAGGTTATTCCATTTTCCTGGACAGACCACAAAAAATCGGGACAATCCCGGAGAAAACGGGACGTGTGGCAACACTAATACACACGCAGACACACATACAGAAACACATGTACTGTACGCACATGATCAGCATGCCTCCACACACACAAACATGCTCGCACACAAATAAACAGCTAATGGTGCACCGATATTGTCTCTGGTTGGTGCCATATTGACTTTTCCTGCTGGATATATTTTTCACCCTATTTCACTTCATATTGGCCCCCTAAGTCCACTTCCCTCAGCCCCTTAGCCGCCCACGCTAACGCTAACAACCTCAGCCCCCCCACAGAGCTGCATCCATGCCCCCCCCTCCTCCCGTACTCTCCACAGGCAGTCAGGTACCAATGATGTGCCCTCAGCCTCCGCTGTCTCTGCCACTGCTGTGAAACTAAACAGCTATTAAAAGTGTCTCAATGGCGCTTGCAACAGGCTGAGCTGCCTAGCTTAGACAATAGCCCTTGGACAATAGCCTGACTCCATTATGCTCCATGACAGTCAAGCTGGTGTGGTGAAAATTAGCCTTGCTGATGGAAATGAGTAAACCCTACCTACTCATTCTGTTGCCAGAGAGCTAGATCTAGAAATTAGGTATTTAAATATATAAAGTGCTACCCTACCAGGTCACTCTTTAGCCTAGCAGCTATACCTTTTTGTGTGGAGCACTGTTGGAGCTTTAAGGTCATGGGTACATTAAAATGCTCATCGGCCTAAGAAAGGTATCCAAGTAATAGATACATAAATGCATAAGCAAACGCACAAATAATCAAACAAACAGCCAAGAGATGTGCTACAGCAGGTTATGCTATTTGTTTAAATAATAGCTATTAGAGAGAGCTTCGCTTCAGCATTGGTCCCATAAAGCAGTCAAACTAGGGTATGTGTACTCCGAGGGGTACCTGGATCAACTCCAGGGGGAACACAAAATAAATCTGTGAATGAGTTCTCAGCTTCTACTACCATACAGATTAAGTATACATACTATATGTGGAAAAAGATCTTACATTCAGGCTATTTCCTATACAACCCAATTGGGACTACATTATTTAGTACCATATAACATGCACAGTTATTATGCGAAAAAATACTCATAGCAAGCTGGGGATACTTAGGGATACCACAGAGTGTCTCAGGGAGTACACAGCAGTTAAAAGTTTGCGGACCACTGCTGTAAAGTGTCAAAAAACATAAAACTGGGTGTTTCAGAGTTACTCAAATGGCCATGCAGACTATGTTCTCTTGATATGTGACTGTGTGTGTGTGTGTGTGCGTGTGTGTTCATTCTCCTTTCCACTTATTCTTTTTCAGATATACTGGCCCTCATTTATCAAACATGCATACTACAAAAAATGACTGTATAAGGGGCGTATATTGATTTCTGCAAAGTGTGGTATTTATTGATTTGAATGTGATCCCAGACTGTGATGAAATCTCACATCAGGTCTAAGGTTGCATTGCAGTTTTGGAGACATGGACTTTCAGTGCCTGTAGGAGACTTGAAAAGCTAATACATGACATATAACCTATATTGGACCAAACCCTGTAAAGTTAACTTATAACAAACAGCCTTTATTGGACAAAACCTTTCCTGTGCTTTTGCTGCCTCCTCTGAATGTTGCTGGCATAGGCTATTTAAGTAATCATTTCGCCAGGATTGCATGGACTAATTAATATTGATGAATCGTTTATTTTTTACACACACATCCATACATTTACACAGGCACATGCTGGCCAGAGCTAGGTGTCAGTGAGGGTCCTTGGGGATGCTGTAAAGGTGGGACACAAGACGTAGTGAGGGTAATTAAGTTGCTATTACAGGCAAAAACCATCCAAAGAAAACTGCCTGTTTGACCGCATTCCAGAGACATGTTCATTCAACGGTGGCATATAAATGAGCAAGACGAAGACTGTGCCTGATTTGCTGTAGAGCAGAATTTGTGTGTGTCCGTGTGAGTGTGACTGTGTGTGTGTGTGTGTGTGTGTGTGTGTGTGTGTGTGTGTGTGTGTGTGTGTGTGTGTGTATTGGGGTAGTTCTGAACGGTATTTTGCCTGCTGAAGTTATGTGTTAAGCGGAATTCACAGGTTTTATGTATTAAGTCTCACACTCTCTCTTTGGCTGTCTATCATTTCAGATAGCTGGCCACATTTTCTCACTGTAGCATTTCAGTGTGGGTTTTGCAGTAGCAAGATGTAAACAGACTTTTTAAGACTCTGTGTGTGTTTGTGTGTGTGTGTGTGTGTGTGTGTGTGTGTTTCGGAAGGGAGACTAAGGAGATGAGCTCCTTCAGGGTGAGATGTGAGCACAGTACCACAGATGGGTGGAGCTATTCGTGAAAATTCACAGATAACAGCAGAGCAGCCTTTTCATGCTCTTTTCATGTTTGTTTTTTCCCTTTTATTTATTTCTTTATTTATTTATTTATATGTTTGCTAGTTTTTACATCAAGTGGGTAGAAAAGTACTGGGCAGGCATGTAAAAAAGAAAGATTTCTCTGCCATTAATTCTGAAAAATGCTTCAGATGGACCTTCAAATTGTTACTGACGTGTGTAACCGGCTTTGTATAAACTTGCTTTGGTCTAAGAGCGCAATTATACATCCCCACTCATGAAAACAACTAAGGCCAAGTATTCATCTTTTATACAGGCTCACACACACACACACACACACACACACACACACAAAATAAATAAAACTCATACACACATGCGCACGCACACATACACACATCCTTACTTATAAACACAGACACACACACACGCAACTAGCCACAGGCTGGGCAATTCTGCTTCACTACATCTCACCCCTATTTTAGAGATCTTCCTGTCCCAAAGATACAAGAGCCACCTATCGTAGATACATTTCCACATGACAACACTAACTCCGCCATGATGGCAGGCCCATACAATCAGAGGGCCTCGTTAATGAGGCTGTGTTACAGTGGGGATGGATGGAGTTGTCAGGGGAGAGAGAAAAGAGGAGAGATCAAGAGAAGAGAGAGAGAAAGAGAGAGGGAGAGAGAAAGAGACAGGGAGAGGGAGAGAGGGAGAGAGAGAGAGAGAGAGGGAGAGAGGGGGAGGGAGAGGGAGAGAGATTAAGAGAATGACAAAGAGTTGCTCGACAAAGACAGAGTGCAGCTGCAGCAGCAGAGGCGTACGACTGGGACGGTCATGACTGTGTAATGCACTCCGCCTTTCAGCCATGGACACACACACACACACACACACACACACGCACACGCACACATACATGCACAAATGCACACATACATGCACACATGCACACACACACTCTCTCACACACACACACACACACACACACACACACACACACACACACACTCTCTCACACACACACACACACACACACACACACACATACACGCACACACACATACACTCACACACACACACAGAAGCATACGACTGGGACGGCCATGACTGTGTAATGCACTCCCCCTTTCAGCCATGGACACCCGGGACATCAGTGAGCTCCTCACTACTACTACTACTACACACACACACACACACACACACACACACACACACACACACACACACACATGCTGCTACTACCACTAGTACACACACACACACACACACACACACACACATACATGCGCACATGCACACACACACACGCACACACACACACACACACACATACACACATATAAATGCGTACATTCACACACACACACACACACACACACACACACACACACACACACACACACACACACACACACACTCTTCGTCTTATTCCCCCTCTTTCTACCACCATGGGGCATCTCTTCCAAAGCAGCGTAGCCTGGGGACAGGGAGATGGATGAAGCGGAGACCAAAGTGATAAAAGACAAAGAGAAACAGACAGCTATTCCATCTGCACCGAGACTTTTCAGACTAGCTCATCATTAAATCAGAAAAAGCAAAGGGGGTGGGGTGGGGGGGAGGGTAAGGCGTGGTGGTTGTTTTATGGCTGTCGTGAACTGGGAATTCTTGTAAGCATTGGCACCGCGCAGATAGCGAAGCTGGCTGGTACCAAAAGGGGGGGGACCCACACAATTCGCTCCACAAACAGGCGTCTTTGATCGGTCTGTGCCTCCGGCACTTTGTATTTACTGCTTCAAAGTGCTTGAAGGGAGAGCTTCCAAAGTCTGCTCCGCTACCAGCCAATGCCATCATCAGCTGACACTGCTTTCAACAGGGGCAGCTCCTGAAAGCAGTCATTGAATAGACAGCGGCGTTGGAACTGGTCACAGAACGTGGTCATGGTTTGTGTTGGTGGACGGTTCTAAAGGGCTCAGCATTGGCAGCGGCCCCTTTTGATGACACTGTTAATATCATTATTAACCCTCTGAGGAGTGAATGTTTTTTCCTGTCCTTCTAGAATTCTAGAATTCTAGAATGTTTCTTCTAGAATGTTTCTTCTAGAAACATTCTATAGCTGCCATAAAACTTTGTGTTAACCATCCCTCAGAGTATTTGTTACATCATAGTGGGAACTCTCAATCTTGCAAGCGTTCTAATCACACGTGTGACCATACTCCTGAAAGGGTTAAGGGGTTAAGGGGAGGGAGTCATTTGTGTTTTTTCATAGATGGCAAAATGTCCCCTCCTGCATGGAGTGGACTTGTGGCCTCCTGCTAATATCACTTTGCAGTAGTGTGCTGAGAGAGTTGGCTATGAAGGCCACACACATGACACATGTACCCAGTTTGAGCTGCATCTGCCTCTGGTAAAAAGGAAAGCTGTACATTCTTTTCATCTAGTCATGAAAGCCTATCAGTGTACAACACACGTATGTGCTTGCCTGAAGATGGGGTGTTGTGTGTGTTGTGTGTGTGTGTGGAAGGGGTGGGTGTTGGGTCGGGTGTGATAATGGATGTGAATATCCTTCATCTCTCATCTTGTAACCTTTCTCCTGATGAATGGTGGGAACGGGGTATGGGTGGGGCAGGAGCGGAGCACGGGGGAAGGCAGAGATGACACAGAAGAATGTTCCAGAATGAGATGTGAACCTAGTGGCAATGGCAACATGTTACAGTACATGCCATATCTAAGGTTGAGGCATCACAGTAGAGTTCAATTGTGTGTACTGTATGCATGTGTACATGCCTCTTTTCTCAGTGACACACACACACAAGCATACACACAAACACACACACACACACACACACACACATACACACAAAGGTAAATTCACACATCCATCCAGGTCTAATCTATTGCATCTTCCCTTAAATAATGTCACATTATCTCGCAGTGGAATCGTCAGTCTTTTCCCACACAATTCGGGGGCGGAATTCAATTATGAGTCGCCTTGCGTTCGTGGTGAACTTGTTTAATGCAGAGCGAGGCTCATGTGACGGCCTTATCACTAGCCCCGATAAGACTGCCTTATATTTCCCCGTGCCATTTTTACTTCCGCCTTTCCTGGGGGCGCCCGGGGCGAATGCCTCCCCGAGATAAACATTTCTGATCCGCGGCTACTCATCTCATCTCCTAACCCTTATCTCAACTTTTTTCTTTCTTTCTTTTTCTTTCTTTTTCTTTTCTTTTCTTTTCTTTTTTTTTTGAGAATGCAAAGCACATATTCAGTCTTCAAAGAAATGTGCCCTTCATTTTTTTTTCTTTTTACATTGCTCCTAACACTCAATGCGACTTGAGCCAGGAAGCAGGTGATATAAAAATCCAACCTTTCTTGCATTCAGGAAAAAAGGAAAAAGAAAATCCTCCATCATTTCGGAAGTAAATTGCAAGCATTTGATTAGGGATGTAATCAACACTGTGGTAATAGGAATGTAAATACAAGCTGGTTGTTTGAGAAGCATTCTGATTAGACATAAACTTGTAGGGTTGGCTGATGGCAAACACAAGAAGAAGAGAGAAAAAATCCTGCTAATAAAGATTTTTGGAAAGACTGTTATTTCATTATCTCAGATTTTCCTGATCCCTCCTAATCCGAATTGATGCTAATTTTAACACATACTCTTTCCCTTCTGGTGTGAGCGCAACACAAGGGAAAAACACACATGATTTGTAACAAGCCTTGAAATCAATTTTGTGTTAACAGCAATACACTGAGGGGTTATTACTGGGGGCTATGAAAAACCCTTTTTGTAAAAAACAATTCATCATCACGACCAGTCAATTGCAATCTTCATGCAGGGTTTTCAATTTTACAAAAATTTACATCGAGAGCTTCTGCTTGCTGTCCGTGAAAAAAGAAGGGGATTTTATAGCTGCAAGCGGCTCTGCAGTAAGTCAGCATGGGACAGCAATTTCTAAGTGCGTTTGCAGAAAGGGCGGAGATTGACGAGGCATTTGCTTATTGACTGTCCGTACAGTGCAGCGAGTGCTGGGTCAGATTTTTGCGGAAAAAGGGGGACACTCTCAAGGAGTCGTTTATCAGTCTCCAAGGTGACAGCTAAGCTCCTCTACAGGGCTGCCATCTACTGCCGAGCTATTTTTTTCCCAAGATGCACCAGCCGTTACTCATCTATGAAGTGTGCACTGACCTGAGCAACCTCCGAGTGTAGGGTATGAAGGTGAATACCTTTGCTTTGCTGTGGGCGTGGGCCAGTTTTATACATTCATGCCAACAAACTTTTATACCTTCATAGAAAAAAAGTATAATGAAGTACATGTTCAGATGATTTTTTTTTTTTCTTGCATTGCTAAGTCTTTTATGTCCTTCTGTGCTTATTGCCACTTTGCATGGATGTGTGGGTGAATGTTTTGGTGTATCGGGAGGCTGATTGCGATGTGCTATGATTCTGTGAACTCTCCATCTCCTTGGCAACGCCTTTACAGTTTTTCTGAATTGCTAAAGCACAAAAACCAATTGGCTGAACAACTTTCACAATTGCTTAAGCTATTTCTCACAACTGCTTACTCTTTTGTCAATACCTTAAACAATTTTACATAGTAAAACACAATTGGCCAAGCTCACTGAGTCCTCTTTGCAAAACTCTAAACACATTCTCTCTTGTTAAAACACATTTTGCAATTTTTTACACATGTGATGCAAAATGGTAAACATTCTTCTCCACATTTAATCGCAAATAGAGCACTAATGTCATATGTTAAGCACAATGAGTCGAAACTGAGTTTACTTCATTTCAAATGACCTGACACCACCAATGTAAACCAATTGAGAGCCACCAGAAGGTTGCAGCTTGAAAATGGCTGCCAATCAGAGGCAAGAGAGTTAGGGACAAAGCGAGGAAGAGGAGGTAGAGGAAGAACAAGAGGAAGAGTAATGTTTTTTTCTGCTAACCAAATTAGAGTAACCATTATAAATCACGTTCTTGTCCATGGGTTGACGGCGATCTATGAAATTTCTTAGAGGCCATGGAATTGGCCTGTGCCATATAATAGGCCAGGAACAGTGTCCAGGATAGATATGACATGTCAGGGCATTCTTTCCCTGTTACCTGGCAAGGGACATCATTGCTTGTAATGTGGATAAGGTGCTGTGGCCTGACCAAACCCAAAGGCATGATGAAGCCCAGTGATCTCTTGTTTGCAGCACTGTATACAGCACTTGTAGTTTTCATTTGTACTGCATTCCCCAAATATATATTTTTGTTCGAAGTATTTTAGCAAGTAATCTAATATTACCACTTACAGTTTTTGCCTATTGCTTGCACACATTTTTCAAAATTTGACTCATAGAGTAAAATCCCTACACACATTTTCAAAACCCAAAACACTTGGAAATAAACCATTCACATTTATGCCATAATGACACTCTGCTATCAAAACTCAAACTAAACAAAAAAAACCTAACAATCCTTTGTCGAAATGTAACTCTGATGGCAAAGCACACAAACTTGCACCAAATGGTAAGACAGTTCAACTCAACTATAACACACTAGTGTACTTTACATAAAACAATCCAC
>CM059266.1:9058915-9066415 GCA_030347295.1 Setipinna tenuifilis
CCAATTATGTCTGCACACAATTGGTTTCATCTCGCACAGCAGCGCCCAATAGCAGCACCGAGACACACACACACACACACACACACACACACACACACACGCACACACGCACACACACACACACACACAAATACTGAAATGTATGTGTGTGCTGCAGATAAAAAAAGAGGAAAAAGCGAAATTGAAAAGCATCGGGCGGTTGCTTTGTGGAAGCTGAGGAGAAATTGCAGATGTGAGTGGAGAGATAGGTGTGGCGGTCAGGCTTGAATGGCTTTGGGTCAGAATGGCTACAGACAGGGTATAGATAGGGGCGTGAGATGGACAGGGGGATGTATAGATAGGGGGGTGAGATGGAGAGGGGGGCCCAGAGGACGAGAAGGTGACAGAGGAACGCCAGGTGAGGTGAACAGGGCAGTAGAAGAAGAGACAGGAGGAGATAGGAGAAAGAGAGTGAATTTGTGTGTGTGTGAATAAGTATGTATGGGTGTGGGTGCGTGTATGTGTGTGTGTGTGTGTGTGTGTGTTTGTCTGTCTGTCTGTCTGTCTGTCTGTATGTCTGTGCATGCATGTGAGTGGGCATGTACAGTATATGTGTATATTTTGTGTATCAGTGTTTGTTTGTGCACACATGTGTTTGTGCTAGAGGGTGTAAATTGGGAGGGAATGTGGTAAAGACTGAGCCAGTGACAGTGTACACAAGAGACAGAGAGTGTAGACAGAGAGTGTAGACAGAGAGAGAGAGAGAGAGAGAGAGAGAACGACAGGAGAGAGAGAGAGAGACTGTCAGACTGGCTCAAAACAGAGCTGTGGGATTTTCAGCCTGGCCCCTATTTTTAGACGTTCTGGAGCCCTCATTTTCACTAGGGACAAAAATTGTTCCAGTATTGATTTTCAAGACTAGACCAAGGCAACCATGAAACAGCTACCCTGTTCAGTCCCTCGGGGCCCACAGGGGCATCAAAGTAAACTGCTTGTTTTTGCTCTTAAATAGGGTCAGAGGCTTATTTAAAGGGTCTGACAACACTACGAGCATCCCTACAGAGATAAACCTGTGCCAGTTGCTAACAGGTACTGTGGAGAGTTTGCTGTTTTATGGAAAACACACATCATGTGTTTTTTTAGTAGTGTCTGGGATGTTTGTTTCAGTAACTGACATCTCTACTAACCACCCAGCCATTGTTTTGTGTTTCGTCTTCCTAACTGTAGACAGTTCCTCTCAGACCCCTTCAGCAGTCAGGTCAATTCTGTTGTTCTCCAATGATGTCATTAGTGAAACAATTGGAATTGCCAACATCCAAATCCAATTGTGTATCATGGCAGCAGCAGTGAAAATGGTCAGCATTGAAGGATGAAGAGTTATATTAGACTGTATATTGTGTGTTCTCAGACATTAACTTAGTGTGGGTGGAAAGAGGAAGGGCGATAAAACTAAGCTCATTAGCGCATCAGGAAAATGGTGGTCTGCAAACAGGGTGCTTTGGCACCAGGGGGCTTAGATAGGCATTGACACATACCTGTAAGTTTTCCATTATTTTGCTATTTTTGGTCCCCAAATGCCACAATGACACCAGGAAACACTAAGGGAACATGCCAGCTGTACAGATAGAACCACCCCCACAAGACCTTTAAGACTCAGTTTTACTTTCTGTTTCTGCAGAGTACAGTAGAAACGATTATCTTCTTCAGGTTCTGAGATTAGCAGATTTACGTATATCTTTGTAGGAGTGATTTTAATGGTATTAAAATAATACTTAGAGTGTACAAGAAAAGAAGGACCCAGTTGAAGTGTGCTGGAGTTATTTAATGAATAGAACAGTCGAATAGTCGAAATAGAACAGCAGTGTGTGTGTGTGTGTGTGTGTGTGTGAGAGACTAGCACACTCACATGGAGGACTCACGTGGCCTGACCTTAAAGTTCAGCACCAGAGGCAAGGCTGAAATTACTCCATACCTTTGCCCTGCTCAGGGAAAAAAATGTCACCTAAACTTGCTATATACAGCACACACACACACACACACACATACACACACACACACCACTTCAAAGTTTCCCACATTTCTGCCCCCGATAAACAGTGGCACACACACACACACACACAAACACACACACACACACACACACACACACACACACACACACACACACACACACACACACACATAAACAAACACAGCCTTGAGGACAGCATCTGTGCTGACTTACAGGCCCTGATTCATTTATGTGCTCCTAGGGGTTGACTGTTTGGTGGCTTCTGATGTGAATGATTTATTTATTTATTTAATTCATTCTTCCTCTGGGTTTGTGTGATAGATGAAGCCTTGTAGTTTGTGGGAAATCTGTGCACGTGTATGTGCGTGCGCACACACACACACACACACACACACACACACACACACACACACACGCACACACAAACACACACACACTATTTCCTGACTCTGCTCCTGCCTGCATACTTGATGAGATTTGTTTCTGACAGGGAAAACAACAGTAGAGGAAGCTGCACTAAGGCGTGAATAAAACATTAAGTTCTGCATTTTGTAGGAAAGATGCTCAGCTGTAACATGGTTGTTTTCAGTTTGATAAGTTCAAGTTCTGTATTTTCAATTGTAAACTGGAGATTACCTTAACCAAATCCCACTCCTAATCCCAACCTTGACCATACACTGTTACAGTAACACAAAGTTTCAACAGGCAATGTTTCACCTGGAGCAACTAGTGATAGACACAACTGTTACAGCACAACACAGTATGGACAATACAAATACAATACAGGACAAATACAGAATAGTGCACACACACTATTCACACACACACACAGTGCGTACACACATAGACAAACACTAGGATACACATGTGCATTCACATTACACAATGTGCAACACAAAGCCAAGTGACATAAAGCAAACATGCTAGACAGGGCATGGCTTTTATCAAAGCTAGTGGTTATGAATAGAAAAACATTTTATACATACTGTATGATATGTGATATTACAGTATCAGCATTAGGTGTGCTCAGCTAGTTAGCATTGATGGGGGGCAGCTAGTTGTGTGTGTATTAAGGGTCCATTTTTCCTCTGGGCTGGGTCTGGCCAAAATACTTCAGTCACATTGCATGCTATATTTTCCCTTGCCAAACACTGAGGAAAGAATCTTTTTGTGTGCCGTATCTAACCTTGGATACAGGCAGCATCAATGTCACCACATGCTTTCTCTATTGCCTGGAGAGGTGGAAAGTGGGCATAGGGATGATGATCATATATTTTCCAGCGCCATGTTGAGAAGAATTCTTGGATTGGGTTGAGAAATGTTGAATATGGAGACAAGTTGATAACAGAATAATGGGTGTTCAGTAAAGCAGTTATTGTTTGCACATACAAGGACATAGTTTAAAAGATTGATGAATAAGTGTGGCATTTTGATTGGTTGTGTTTAAAATAGGAAATCAAGTTACTTCCTGTTAGATTTATGTATGTTAGGTAGAGATTTGTGTGTGCTGATTGTCAAAAAGTGAATAGCTGTTTGAGTGAGAGGTGTTGGAAATGTAGTGCTATATAAAGTTTTTGTGTGTAAGCACTTGAAAAAAACTGTAACTATTATAATTTGTAAGGCATCATAAACCAATCAAGGTAGAGTGTTTTAATATATTTGAGAGGCTGTTGATATTTGAGGTCAATGGCCATTGAAATGCCACTCCTCTTCACAGAGCTTTTGAAGAGTGTTGATTGTTGTTTTGTTGTTTGCGTCCCACTTCAGAAAACCTGAACACTTTGTCTAGATTGACTCTAAAATGCAGTGACCAAAGTTACTATTCTGACAGCCATTCACGGGTACACATCAGGGTCACATGACGCATAATCCTTTTATATCAGCGAGCTGTGAAACAAAATAACAACAACAACACCAACAACAACAAAAAAGAAAAAAAAACGCACCTCGTTCCCCAGCAATTAGTTCTGATCGCAACACAAAGGCTCATTATATAGAGTGTGCAATTAGAGTAATTGCAGTAACATTTCCCAGGGTGGCGACCGACAGGGCATCAAAAACACATAGCAGTGGGGGCATGTAAAGGGTGGGTGGACTTCAGACTTCAGCGTGCATTGTTTACTTCGACAGGCGCCACAATACGAAGGTGAGTCTTCCAGCGAACCGGCGCTTGCCGTCTCCTTTTCGCTTCACTTTCACAGATTTTAATGAAATCCCTGTGGATTCGCCTGGCCATCTGCCTCCGTGCAGGAACTATCTGTCCAGAGCTAACACGTATTCAAGGCATACATTATATGAGGTGACTTTTACAGCGGTGACCTCCATCTCCAAAAGTGCTGCATGTATCGCCTGACAGTACAAAGTCAGACACTGGGGCAAGCAACACTTCACTAACCAGTGTGTACCACAGACACACATAGAAATGCAGAGGTACACACACACACACACAAACACACACACATGCACAGACAGACAGACAGACACACACACACGTACACGCACACACACACACACACACACACACACACACACACACACACACATACACACACATACACACACACACATTATCAATCAGAATTTTTTAAAAGTCTGTTTACAAAGTCTGTTTACAGCAAAACCCACACAATGCTGCAGTGGGAAAATGTGACCATCTGTCTGGAATGACAGCCAGCGGAAGAGATAGTGTGACATTTATACACAAAACCTGCGAATTTCACTTAACTCATAACTACATATCAGCAGGCAAAATACATTTCATGACTCCCCCAACACACACACACACACACACACACACACACACACACACACACACACACAAACACAAATTCTGCTCTACAACTAATCAGTCATAGTCCTTATCTGGATCATTTATATACCACCTTTGAATGAACATGTTTTTGTAATGCGATTCAACAGGCAGTTTTCTTTGGATGGTTTCTGCCTGTAACAGCAACAGTCTAGTGGGAATTTTGGAAGTCAGAGCTTAATGTGAAAAGTTTACAACCCTAAGTGACTGATTTCTTTCAGTCTTATAAAATTAGGTAAATCAGAAGTGTTGTTTTGTAATCTGTGAGACACTTAAGTTAATTTGATAACTATTGTGGTTTATGCTTGCTAAAGCGTGAGGTAAAATTGTGATAGTGTGTGTATATGTGTGTGTTTGAAGTGGTGTAACCTTAATTTCCTGAGTACAGACCATAAGTTCTAAAATTAAAAAGTTTGCAGTTTTGCAGACTTTTGCAGTTTTGGTTTAGTAGGTCAAGTTATAGTCTTCACAGGAGTTCCTGTGAGAGGACTTTGTACTGTTTTGTGTCATTATCATACCACAAGAATTTGTGTAAGTAGTGTTGTTAGTTTACCGTGCATGATAAACTTAGTTGCACTTTTCAAGATATTATTAAACACAGTGAGGTGCCTATGTAAGTTTTATTTTGTCTCACGAAATACCCCTTTCCCTTGTGTTAATGATGCTATAAACAGAAGTTACATGCAAAAGCACTTTCAAATAGGATGTGAATAGGAAGTCGATGGATGGATCTCAAATGTTCTGTTAAATGGCAGCTGTCACAGGTTGTCTGGTCAGCACAATGAATAGTGTTACGTTTCAAAATGGTTCCCTCAAACACATCACTCATTAAAGTCAGACAAGGTGAGCTGAGATATGCTGTTGCCTTGGATGCATGGCAGTAACACTGATAATTCCAGAGATGGCCATCAAAAGCCTGAAACGTCTATCAAAAGCCTGTGAAGATGAAGGTTGAAGGTTTGCTCGTCTTCGATTCTTATGTGTTGATGCTTCTTCAAGACTGCTAAACTAAGAGAAACTAATGGAACTGAACTAAGCTAACTTCAGGCTGCCAAACTTCATGTGAACAGATTGTCTCCTGAGGAGGGGTTGACTGGGGAGCGACTGGATTGGATGGCTCTCCAGCCACCCAGCATTGCACAGAAACAGCATGTACAATTCTGGGTAAAGGTAATTGGGTAATTGTCACTGAACCCCGGCACAACACGCATACGGACGGAGTCGTGGGGGGAAATGATTGGGTTCTCTGTTCATGAAGCCCAGGACTCTGCTTGGCCTGCCCAGCTGGAGACTGCTTTCAGAACAAGCAACATTACAAGTAGTTGGATGGTGCCTAAGAGCTAGGCAATTTTACAAAATGGATGAATATCCACAGATGAATGCCTTACAAACAGGCCTAACAATGGTTTATTATATTGCAAGAAGGTGTCTGTGTCTCTGTCTCTGTCTCAGGCTCGAACAAAATGTTCACATGCCTGACGTACCTCGACACTGCATCGTTTAAGAATCCTTTCAGACTCACACAACAACATATCATGTACTTAAGGCTTCCTTACAAAATGACGTAAAGTTTTGTAAACCACGGTCAATAAGTGTTGTTGCTTTGTAAAATTGCTTCAAATGTCATCATGTAGTTTATATATTGTGCAAATAATAGTCACAAAAATATTCTAACCCATTTTCCTCAGTCTGTACCTTAAAAATTACAAAATATGGTCCTGATGAACTCTCTGCCAGTAGGCACTGCAGCATTTCCTACTAATGGCTATATGGATGTGGAAATATGAGTGAACCAGACGGTAGTTGGCAGTTTGGCCCTTTAAATCAACTTGGGTAAGGCTGTCTGCAATGCGTCATCTGTCAGACACATCAAAAGCAAGCAGACACATAAACAGAGACAGATAGCCAAGTGTCTTGCACAGCTAACGACACAACACAATCGTGTCGTCCCTTCAGCTTCTAAACACCAATGCTCAAGGATCTTGCTGCACCATAGGACTATGTTATGTGTGACAGAAACTCATATTTAATGGCTTCCACTTCCTGCTTGCTTTGTCTTCTCTGTTGCTGACCCCCTGCTTGGCATCTGACATTTTTGTGTTCCGTGGGTCTGCATCACATCATCGTCACCATGGAGATGGAAATGTTCTCTCCCGGAGCATAAAAATATGCCAGAGGTTATTGGCTGCTGCAGAATTCAGAGGCGGAGGGCAAATAATGTACCTATCGATGGAGCTCTTACCTTCAGCCCAACGAGCAGTGGGTCTTTAGGTTCTGTCATCGTGCTGTGAATAACTGGAGTAAAGTAATTGTGACTGCTGAAGACATTATCTGAGGCAGGAGTACTGTAGGTGGCCACTTCATTTCTCTGTTATTAAATTCTTACCTTCAAGAAAAAGTTGTGAGGCACACTTCAGTAACATGACTACTTTAAAAGTGTTGAAAGCCATGATTACTTTAAGACCCATTGAGTTGAGGATCGTGACGCATGAATACACGTATGTGTTGGAGGATTTGTGGCAGATGCAGTTTGGGCCCAAATACACAGGAATATCTGCACACACAGACTTCTGTGTAGAACAAATTATGTTTTTCACAAACAAGGAATCAACCTGTCAAACCAACCTAAGGCCTCCCACGTATGATTATATATAACAGCAGATACATAAACAGCAGTCTGGCTTTGTCTGTTTCCTGTTAT
>CM059266.1:9068915-9076415 GCA_030347295.1 Setipinna tenuifilis
AATATAGATATCCCCTTTCCCCTGTTTTTCATTATACAGTGAACAAAAGCGGAATAATGAAGTGTAGTGTTTGTTTGTTGTTGGTCATTTTCATTTAGTGAAATGTAAAGTTAGCCAGCAAATACAGCCTATTTGTCACAGCATGATCAGACTTTTCAGACTCTTCTATTTGTTTATCTGTTATGTTTACTGTTATTGTTGTCAGTAGAGGTTCATTTAGCAATATGTGATGTAGCTTTTATGCAGTGTTAGACAGTTCCAATAGAATATAACTTGATTTTTTAATGTTTTGTACCCATAAACTGGGTCGGAGAGAGGACTATCAAATGTACTACAGTCTGATTGCTTATTCTACCAGTGTACATTTTTCCATATCCCAAAATGAACAGAGCCCTGACTTTGCATGTCAAGCAGCTAAAATCATTCTCATTTTTAAAATGTTCAGGTTATTTGGTGGAATGCAAGTTAAATCATGTGCTGTGCCTAATGTTGTATATTTTTGCAGATTTTGGTCATGCACTGGCTTGTTGGAGGTCCTTTTCCACGTCACATTTCCACTCACCATTCAGAGATCTTCCAAGCACTGCATTGATATTCAGTACAATGAGCCCATAGTTTTCCAATCTAATCTATGCTTCCTCCCACGGTTTTGATGTTGCCTTTGAAGTCTGAAAGAATTTTGCTCAGACAGAGCAGGCTTGCTATGCTCTGGCTGACAGTAGCCGGCTGAAACCCTTTTTTAGGGTTTGACACATGGATGGCATGACCTGTGTATCAAAGCTGGCTTTTAACAAGTGTGGTGGGTTTGTTGTTGCTCACATGTTCTCCCACAATAAATATGTAGTTATTAAACAATTAAGTAATATTCAAATAATAGTAGGAAAACTGTTGATTTGCCAATTAGACACATAGGTAATAATTAATGGCTACTTTACTGTTTATTGTGGCCCCTTTTAGGAAGTGTTACCAAGTTGTTTTGAGAATCGGTGTGATCAGTGATGGGTACCAGACCTGTGCACGCACTGTGCTTTTTACCTCCAGCGTCCCCTGGCCATGCTCTCACAGTGAAGGTCAAACAGGACGTTTCTGTGTGTTTCGGGTGAGTTAGCACTCCTTAGCCCTGAGCTGCTTGTCTTCTAGAGCAAGAGGTGATTAAGTGGGACATTATGTTTTCTTGCAGCAATGCTCCTATCTCCCCACTATGTCAAAGTCTATGCATGCATGTATGCAGGTGTGTGTGTATGTGTGGGTACCTAGGTGTGTGTGAGTGTGTGAGTGTATCGGTGTGTGTGCTACAGTAGCTGGCTCTTGATTTGTGTAAGTCGGTATATCTGACAGATGGAAAATGAGAGGACGACAACAGGGCAAAATGGGATTTTATGCGGGTATTAATAGGCCAGTCTGTCCGTGTCATTTAACAGATCCATTTTCCCTGATTGCCCCCTAACCATCCCCCACCCCCCCACCACCCCCACTTCCATTGCACCCCAACTTCCCTGACTTTTCAGTCCCCCTCTTGCTGTCAGGCTTGTTTGTGAGTCATTTTTCTTTTGACAAGAACATATTTATAGCAGTGCTGCCCGAGTCACCGCCATGTTGAAGGCCATAGGGCGGTCTAAAACTGAAATGAGCCGGAAAGGTTGGTTTTCCCTCACGCCCAGCCTACAAATCATCACCCGTGCGGACAGCCTCGGTTGGGTCTCAGTTGGGTCGTCAGTGGGACTTGCCATTGTTGTGCCTTTTTTTTCCCCACTGAAAGCCTTTTCAGGCGGACTTCAGTGCCTTTGTGTTTCTTTCATCTTATGTGCAGCTGTGGCTTTTTATTTAAGCTGACAGCCATGCTGGACGAGGGCCACGTGTGCCTGCGATAAAGCCTTGCGGACAGGGAGGGGAATGTGGCAAAGTGCATTCCCTTGAGTACCGTACTTAAGTACATCTATAAAAGTATCTGCATTTTACTGGAGTGTTTCCCCTGACTCTGCTTCATTTGAAAATCAATTATTGCACTTCTGATCATATTCTATAAAGCCGCTGTCATTCCTTTTTTTTCAAAGTGTGGCTTTAAGTTCAACGGATGTGCTTTGCTTTCCTTTCTTCCTAAAATGTGATCATTCTTGAATTGTGTTCAGCATGGGGAAAAAAAAACAGTCATAGTAAACCACTGCTGTGCTGTCAGCCCCATTTCACTGGATGGCACATTTTTTGACCGGTCAGCACTACCTGTCAGGTGGACAGCACAGTGAAGCACAAGAGCAAGGCACCTGACCCCTCACTGCTCCACAGCCACTGCAGCAGTAGGCAGGCTGCCCACTGCTCTGACTTATAGCGTGTGTGTTCACTCCCTGTGTGTCACTACTCCGCAGATGCCTAAAATGTAGAGGCTGCATTTTCCCTCAGGGATCAAAATAGTATACTAACATAGACATACTATAAATCACAGCACAGTGAACTTCTGCACAGCACTGGTTACTTGGCAACTGTGGCCTACTGGTTAGACATGTGATCAAAAAGGTGGCCGGTTCAAGCCCTGGGCAGTAGGAGTACTGTGAATGGGGAAGGTGGTTGAACAGTGAATGCACCCCTATGTCCACTTCCCTGGCCGAGGTGAGGTGCCCTTGAGCAAGGCTCCTAACCCCTCACTGCTCCATGGCAACTGCAGCAGCAGGTTGCCCACTGCTCTGACTTACTGTGTGTTTACTTCCTGTGTGTCACTCCTACACAGATGGCTAATGTAGATGCTGCATTTCCCTCAGGGAAAAATAGTATACTAATATAGAAATACTATAAATGTAGTATGTTAATACCATGACAGCAAAAAATGTCAGCAGTGTTTGGGTATTCAGTGAGCTTCATAGCTTATTCTTCATGCTTTTGATTCAGTGGGTTCTACACAACAAGTCAGCCAATTCATCAGGTGGTTTCATCGATACCTTGAAAATGCACTGTGGTAACACACCACAGTACAAAAATCCATTGACAGAAATAATTGCCTCAAGTAAAACTAGAAAACAATTTTCACTTATCTTAGAGCAGTGTATGACCATGATTTTGGACTTATGTGCTTTGTCCAACTCTGCCAGCTGAACTACTGTACAAGCCAGAAAGCCTGAAGCGCAGTTGGCTTCGCCGTAAATTTGAACCTGAATAAGCTTCTGAGATGTGATTCCACTGACATGTGGTCATTTCTAGCCAGTCAGGTATGCAGTGGTCTGCCATGTGAGACCAATGTAGTTTGTCTACACTCCATTTGAACCCAACCAGCCTTCAAAAAATGATGATCCTTCTGCACAGTGGTCAGTCTTTGGTTGAGCAGGGAGAGGATCTGAATGAGCTCACAGGGAAAGAGACTCCAACACACCGAAGTAGATTGAGGATAAAGTCTGTATGACTCGACATAACAGTAAAAACAAAAGAGTGTTAACAGTATTACAGAACAGAATGAGAATTGATTTGAATGAGACACTCAGAGTGTATTATTCATGTGTATCTAGATACTATGTGAGGGCCTCAACAGCAGTTTGTTGTGTGTGTGTGTGTTTGTGTGTGTGTGTGTGTGCATGCGTGCATGCATGTGTGTGTGCGCGTGTGTGCGTGCATGCATGTGTGTGTGTGTGTGTGCGTGTGTGTGTGTGTGTGTGTGTGTGTGTGTATGTTCTTGTTTGTTCCCATCCATTAAAGATCTGAGCAAGCGTTTTCATGTAACTATGTCATTGCCTTTGTATTGTCTCTCTGTGCTATCTGCATCAAGGAGGTTGATGTTTTTTATGTTTTAGATGTGGGCTGACAGTTCGTCTTTCTTGTTTGTCAACATGACAGCATAAAAACCACCATCCTGACTTTAACACAGTTAGATAAAAGGGTGTAGCACGAGTCTAGAACACATTTTGAAGCAGAAATCAACTCAATTTCATTTCATTTCTGTTAGAAGATGCACCATTTGGGCTTTGGGGAGGGCTGTACTCTTTGAGTGCCCTTGGTGTTGTTGTTTTTGTTATTGTTGTTGGTGGTGTTGTTGTTTTACACAAAGCCCCTCTGATGACAGTAGCTTTGACAGCAAGGGTCAGATGATGCAATAACTTGGTAAGTCAAAAAACATCTAAACAGGAGACCTTGGTTCTCTCGCTCCAAGCTACATGCACATGTCACATTATTCTACACAAAGCAACATAAACAACACTGCAGATTTGTCAGGTACGCTGTTGACAATTGCCATCTGACATGATCTGGATGTCAAAGATAATAGAACATGTTGTTCAGCAAAAGAGAAATGTTGATGGGCACGGGAGGACACAGAACAAGGAGATGTCTAGAGATGCCACAGGCATCAAAACCGAGGCATCAAAACAGGATTGATTGGTAGGACAGTTAGAAGGAAAAGAAAGATATTACAAGAGATTCATTGCTGTAACCTTCCACCTATCTGATCTCTGTTAGTCACATAGTCACATTCAAGGCCTTTGAGGTGCTCAATTTAAAGACCTGGTCGGTGATTTAGTGCAGCATTTAGCGAGGTTGGCAAAGGGGAATATCTTTTTTTTTTCGCGTGCAGTTGTGCTAGTTGTGCAGTCTGCCTTAAAATGTGAATGATGCATTTTGCATTACAGGCCTTCTGTCATACATACAGTATACAATGTATTTTTTTAATTAAAGCACTAACTTATCCACCAAAATAACTTTTTGAACCCTTCTAGTTAAGCAAAAAGCCACCAGAAGGTGTCGGTTTGTGCACTTAGATTTAGATGGATTTAGAACAGCTAAGGGGTGCTGTCTGCTTCTCGTTGTGCTGTTAAACCCTCTAGCTATTTTAAATACACGGCAAACCCACAAGCTTAAATGGCTTATTGCTTTTCAACTAAGAGAACTACTTACAGTTACATCTTATGTTCAATTAGATTTCATTAAATAAAAAAGGAAAAAATAAAATAAATGTATGAATAAGTAATCATTCTTCCACCAATACATAGTTCCTTTGGGGAAATGGTTGCCACGCAACACTAAACACTAGAACAGCCAGAAATAACACAGGCCAACCACTGCAACACAGTGTCATTGCAAGCCCAACATCTAGGAATCCTTATTAATATTTATTTGAATGTTACCATTATTAGTAAAAGTTTACAACAAAATCAAAAAACATTTTTTTTAAAATTGAGGTTTGCTGTGGTTTTATGCTGGATTGACAAAGCTTGAAATGCAATTCAGCCAATCACAATCAAGGAACATTAAACATTAAAATTAAAATTCATCACACACACACACACACACCAGACACAGCTTATAACTGTGCTTAAAGAGTAGTTTGAGTAAATGAAGTCTTTGAGGTATCATGGGAATCAATTTTTTTAGTAAGCTCTCTATTTTCTTGCAGGGCTCACTAAGGGTGAGACAGAAATGAGCGTATATGAGCTCGGGGGGAATAGCTGCGGTCCACTGGGGAAAAAGTGACATGGTCATAATGGATATAATGCATAATGTTGGAGCTAATTAAACAAGGCAGAGTTATGATATAAATTGGCGGCCTGTCCTCACTCTGAGTTCATCCGGCGGCTGGGAGTTTTAGCACAATTACTAAAAGAGAAACACACACATGCACACACACACACACACACACACACACACACACACACACACACTCACACACACACACACACACACACACACACACACACACACACGCACACACACATGCACATGTACACACACACACACACACACACACACACACAGACACACACACACACACACACACACACAGACACACAGCTTAGAAACAATCTCAATGTTTAAACTCTTCTCATGACTACTGAAAAGAGGCATTAGTGGTGTCAGTAGGGACCTCATATGAATAGGTTTGCAGTCTCTTTATAAGAACCTATTACACATTGAACACATTTTTGTGTCAGTTATGTAAGGCCAGTCAATTCTCACCACAAGAGTAACCATGTTGTAAACACTACAGGAAGCATGAAAGGCATGCAATAGCTGATACTTTAGCATCCCACACATTACATTTACATATTTTCAAGACAAGCTACAGCTGAGAGTGAATTAAAATGCCTCACCAAGCTAGCATGCGTGGTTGCTTTTGTGCAGTTTACTTCGCTCTGGCACTTAGCATTCTCTGCCTGCTTAGGAGGACGTTCACATTTGCATGAAAATAAGGGATTTACAGAAATCTTACTCTAGCATTTGGCACAAATGACTGGGACTTGTGTACGTCAAACCAAGCAGCAAGTCTGACCTGATCTGTCCTGTTTAAAGCTGTTAAAAACGTCCCTGTCCTCCTCGGTGGCTACCCTCTAATATGGTATGTGTGAGTAGGTTGCCCTTTCCCTGCCTTTGATTTGCCGGTTGGATAGGGTCAGAGAGACGAGGCCAAGCCATCTCTTTAAAGGCATAACCATTCACCCAGTGCTTCTTCCTTCACTTCCTTTTTAGTTGTTCTCACCCTTTGCTCATTTTTATAGTCTAGTAGTCATTGCCTTCTCTCTCTTTCTCTCTCTCTCTCTCTCTCTTTCTCTCACACTCTTGCTCTCTCAGCTGCATCACTGTCATCCTTCTCTTTCTCTCTCTCTCTCTCCCCCTCTCTCTCCCTCCCTCTCCCCCTCTCTCTCCCTCCCCCCCCCCCCCCCCCCCTCTCTCGTTCTCTCAGCTGTGCCACATCCCTGTCATCCTTCACTATATCCCATCTGCTGCCTTTCCATTGCCTAGTTTTCCCAGAGGAGGATACAATCTGATTTCATACTCCCTTTTTATTAGTATTAGTTTATGAACATGGCGCTTTTTATTGGGCTTTTATTTGATCTTGCACTCATCGCCATCTGTTAATGGCAAGTTTATTTCATGTCCCACTTCATAAAAAAGCAACGTGGTTTATGTGGTTATGTGCACGACATGAGCACGCTCTGTGTATACACAGGATCTCTTTCAATACCCTATGCAGAGTGATGTCCCATCTAATGAAGAATGAAGTTTCTGTTGACACTGTGTCACAAATAGTGTGTTGTCTTTTGGGATCTACTTGTCAGTGTGCTGCCGGTGTGAGGGGTGTGAAACTGAAGCTGTTTCCATGGCGAGATCTCTGTATTTGTGCCGCTACTAATGCAAAGCCACACCCTGTGCTGCTAACATTTCCCGCTACCCATGACCTTGAGTATGCTAGCATCTTTCTCTTTCGATTGGACATTTCAGACATTCTCATGTCTGCTCCTAATCACCAAATGCAGGCTATTCATTTAAATCAGTGATTTTATTCTGTAACCTCATTTTGAAGCGTTTGAAGTGCCATTAGCCTAATCATATTCTCTTCCTTGATAACTTCCGAAAGACATCTCGACACGTATTAAGGGTGCACCTCTCGCCCCTCTCAGCAAGGATGAGAGGAATATTTAAAGTTTTTATCCATGGTTGCCAGCTACACTTTCACATTAAAACTGCAGGCTTCCCCAGAGCATGCCGACAGGGCTGCATTTTGAAAGGGGATTTGGTAGTTTGAGTGGC
>CM059266.1:9081415-9086415 GCA_030347295.1 Setipinna tenuifilis
ATTAATCTGAACCTAAAGAGACTATTTGCCCCAAGGAGAAGTATTAAAAAAGAGGTAAAATAAAAGTCACTGGCTCACTGTGATGAGCCTAAATACCCTTGTTTAATTTAAATTCATGAGGAGAAAAAAAAGAAGCGTGTAGAAAGAGGGTGTCCAGCCAGAAGCTGGAAGCTGGAACTGTCACGCAGAAAATCCCAGTTGCACACACCACGACACCATGAGTGAGATCTGAAAAAATATATTGCTTTCGTATTTCACAAAATTGATAGAACAGGTGCAGCATGAATGACTGGATCAAGGGAAACAAGTCTCAGGGCGGTGGGCTGGGGGGGTAACCTTCAGGGCAAGCTTTTAAAATTTGGTGAGCAGAAAAACCCACGCCCCTTCACACAGGGCAATGCAAATGGAATCACGGCACATAAAAATGCAAACGTCAAGTCAGGAGCACAGCAAACCACATCTTAATAGATAGTTAAAAAGCCCATACAGCAATACTGCTTGGACCCCTATTGCACACTTCCCCCAATGACTATGCTCTCCCCCAAAGCCAATTGATTCAGTGTGCACACATAAGAAGACACATTGAGACATACAAGGGGAAAATGGGAGAAAAAAAAGCCAACCCCCTCCCCCTTCCCCGAAAAAAAAAAACAGCTAACTGCTGGAAATGACTGCACCATCCTTTTTACACAGTTCCTGCACAATGTAGTCTCACGTCCCGATGCAGCACATGGGACGCCCTCAAACGCTGGTGGTGTCATCACGGTCCTCAACACGGAAACAGGTGAACCATAAATCCACTAGCACAGGCACAGGCACCGCTCGGCGTTCCACGATTCGTGCAGCTCAGAGTCGATTGGCCTTACTCAGCAGTGTGGCCAGCTGTGTTCATAGTCCCTCCACGCTTGTCTCATAGTCGCAGCGATACAGTATATGACACAGCCCTATTCTGTAAAAATAATAATAACAAATAGACTTGTTTATGACATTTATTTTGATTTGTTTTTACGCCGGAACGGCGCATGTTTACCTGGCCATGTGCCTGGGTAAACAGTGTCTGCCAATGGCGCTGTACCTGCCACATGCATTTCCAATTGCGACCGCAGCCAACCAGGAGCCAACGCAGCCAACGCAGCCAACCTGCCGGCAATTGCCCACACCTGTTTCTCCGTATAGTTCAACAGGCAGAACCCAATACTGCCGGTCCATATGAGCTCAGGATGTTCATTGTACACAAGCATTAAATCAGTCAGTCATAAGGCAGTCCATCAGAATAACAAAGCATCATCCCCCAACTGCCATCATACAAAATTAATACCTCGATGTGATGGAGTGACCATCACTAGGGTTGTGGGTGTGCTCTGACTGCCATACCAATGAGCCTGGCTCTTTTGGCGTTGCGGTCAAAGTACACTTTTGGTACCCTGGAAACCTGGGTTTGAATCCCGGTGAGGTGACTTCTCCTCCCCTTCGCTACACTTGATTATGACAAGCAACATTCAATTCAACATACATTTAAAAAACACTGTGACAAGTGTCTGTCTTACAATCTAAATGTAAGAGAATAAAATGACTTTGGGGTGAGAAATGCATCCCATTTAGCATGTAGTAATTTTGCATCTCTATTATGGTCTATTAGGGGTCAGGTTCCATTGCTGAATGCATGAGGTACTCTATGCACACATCTTTGGCAAAATGGCTTCCAAAAGAAACAAGAAACCAAAGATGGCAGCTTTGAATGTAATTGTTTTTTTTTAAACAGGAGAGAAGAGTGTGAGAAAGAGCAGCCCTGAGACTGACAGTCTGAATAGAGTGAATGTGTTAAGCCATTGTGCAAACATTCTCACCTCTCTGATCCTGTGGTGAAAAGCAGGTGATTTATTTTTTGTTTTAATCTTGGCTGCTTATGTGGACTCCTTAAAAAGTCCCCAAAACTCCCCCTCAGAGCACCCGGGTCAGTCATTGGTATTATGTGTGTTAAGGATTGGGGGGAGATGTAGCAATCAACTAAATGTCATCCCTGAATGACATTTGATGAATTCCAAATGTCTTGTGCTTGAGCGGGCTCAAGGTCTCTCTTAGCTCTATTAGGCTATTCTCTGACTTTAACATTTTCTGGCAGGTGCCCTGGCCTCCTTTTATATCTGTCTGTCTGTCTGTCTGTCCGTTAGACATAGGCAGCGGAAAAATGAGTTCATTTTTCATCCACCAGACGTTTTTCCAGCCCTTTTACTTTTGCTAAGTAACAGCTTTTTTTGTGCCCCCCGTCAAGCTGTATTGGACTGAAAACCTTGTTGAGTTCAAAGGAAAATGAGAACACTGGACAGATGGAGCAGGGAGCAATTGGTGGAGGAAGAAGAAGAAGGAGACATTATGTTTTCTTAAAAAAGGCCTACATAGAGCGCTCTGCTGAAATCTAAGTGAGAGAGCCGAAAGAAGAGACAGTCATAAAGGGGATGGAGTGTTTGCTGCTGCCACCCTAATCACCGTAGCAACGAGGCAAAACTAACAAAACTAACAACCACTAAACCAACTCTCTCTTTCTCTGCCCCTATATGGGAGTACATATGTCTGTAGTGTCCCTGCTCCGGGAGACTTATTCAGACACATGCACCTCCCTGTATGTATAAAGGCTGTCTGCTTACTCAGTGTCCCTTTACACCTCTGTCAGCTTATGTCCTCCTTTTTGTAAGTCGCTTTGGATAAAAGCGTCTGCCAAATGCAATGTAATGTAATGTAATAATGTAACGCCAAGTCTTTGATTGGAACGCCATTGTTACGTCATCCGGAACTTCTGGCAGGCCGGAACTTTCTGTCTATGACAGAACCTTAGGGCCATCTTGGTGGCTGCCTGTATCAGTGGGGTGGTCAGCAGCTCCTGCTCACCTCAACGTTTCGAATTTATTGTATTTCCGTTTTCCAGAAACATACAGTATAACAGGTGAACAACTCAACAGACCCAAACAATCTCAAGCAAAGACCAGTTCTTCAGAACAGGTTCCATACTTAATCACCACAATATTAGACAGAGGTGGACATCCCAGGTTCAGAAAGTAAAAATCCTGCCACATATTTGTTCCAGCCAATTCACTGAACCAGCTGATCCTAGGTAGATGAGATAATTATTGAAATCAGCTGTGTTGAGGGCACAGGCAGAAGCAATACATGGCAGGACTTTTACTTTCTCAGTCCACTTTGTCCGCCTCTGATATTAGACACACCACAGTTTGGCGATCAACAGGCCTCTTCCTCCCCCCACCCTTCCAGAGCCCCTCTCGGCGTCTGTGCTCTGGTTATCTATCTGACAATGGCCCCCAGCGATGGTCTGGCCCGTCCTCTTTCCAGCCCAGCCAGCTGACACACTGTCACTAGTGATTCCCTATTATTACCAACTCCGCTCTTTTGTCAGGTGAAACCATCGCTTCTGCTGATGAGGGTTTTTCTTTTTCCATCATTTCACACTTTTGCGTCTCTAGTATCCCATTAGGCAACAGTGGTTCCTGTGATATGTAGCTGTTCTTCCACGTCTGTCAGTTTAGGTGGAGACTGAGGGATGTTGCCACCACATTGTCTTGGTAATTATGAGCCATAAAGACCATTATTAGTGGCCCGGAGCTATCAGCCCTGCCAGTAACTGTACTCAGCTGTTTAACTTTGCAGGTGCATCCTATTACAGCACATTACATGGCTTGTCAAAGAGTTGCAAAAAAGGGCTAACTTAATGTTCGAATGTCTGATATTTCTGAATAGCAGATCTGTGCTATTTATAACAAAATGCTGTTAAGGGAACATGTCTTTTTCTGCCTGTAATTTATGTTTTTCATATCGCTCCACAAGTAGTCTGTGGTCTCCAACAAATTCTGTTGCTAAGTGGCATGAGCTGATCTGTACACTGGGTGATCTGTAGAAAGTCACCATGAAAGTCTGAATAAGCTACAGTTAACTGACATTTCTTTTTATTTTTTTTTACAGAAGAGATAATCAGTCTTAATCATTAAAATTACCATAAAAACAATTTCTTAATTTGTTGTCAGGTTATTGACATCTTCAATAGGTAGCCAGGTATTAGGCAGGATCATGTTCAGTGAGGCATTCATAATCGTGGAATAAGCCTCTTCAGATTGATTGGATCAATGCACCGCTTAATTAATCACTCTGTCTGAGCTTATTCCATAATTAGTCTCTCTGTCTGAGCTCAATCTCTGAACATGATCCCACACCCTCTATGGTAGTTAGCTGAAGGCATGTGAAAGCAACAAACCAACAAACTACACAAAAATCACATACCAAACAGCAGTGGGAGTACACAGAGGGTGAGTGATGGACAGTAGTAGAACATACAAAAACATTGGTAGCCAGAAACTAAACCTACATCAGGAATAGGTGAGGAAACACACAACAGAGGGAACCAGCTCATGCAATGGACAACAACCTACCTGTAGGTCTAATATTTTTCAACCTGGTCAATTTCTGTCCATTGCCTATAATTCTGCACGAACAATGCATGCAATTCCATTACATCTTTTATCAGTATCAATTACCAATTACATTTTTTTTGATAGATCATCTCAGCATGCCTTAGTAAATGAGGAGCGTGATATGGAAATGGAGTTTCCTGTGTTTTGAGACAACAGAGGCAGAGTTTCTCATGCAGCTCATGAACATTCAGAGTAAATGGCCACGTTGCTTTACTCCTCTGCCCACTGGACACCATTATTTTTTGCTTTGTCACACACACACACACACCCACCCACCCACACACACACACACACACACACACATGCTCACACACGCACATACATACACACACACACACCCACACACACACACACCAGGCCACTGAAGGCAGTTGTAAATGTATTTGTTATTAAACGTGTGTGAGTGTTTCTGCAGATGCAGACTTGTGTTTGTGTGTGCATACTTGTTAGTTTGTGTGTGCATACAATGATAGTGATGACAGATACAGATCTGTCTCCCTTTTGCGCTATTGAGAGGACAGA
>CM059266.1:9091415-9098915 GCA_030347295.1 Setipinna tenuifilis
CTTTTTCATTTTTTTGCACCCAAATGTTGTATCACTCCCCTTTTCCTTCATGCATATTGCAAACTTAGAAAGACCTAGGCCTAATATGAATGCAACACTAGTACACATAACAACAATAACATCCCTGTGCTTTTTCTCTTTTATTACTTTTTCAGCCTGTTTTATTTTTTTCATTCGTCACACTCCCACTGTCCTCAACAGTCCCTGTTTGCTTTCCTCCAATCATCCCTTCTGTCTTATCAGCACTGTCACTTGTGTCCGGGCAGATTAGAACTGTGCCATATTCCGGCTCGCGCCTCTGACAGAAATTAAATACCTGTCTCTCCAGCGGTTCAAACGGGGCCCGGGGCAACGGTAACCTTAGTGAGGGAGTGCCATGCCAGGCCAGGCCAGGCCAGACCGCCACTGTGGCATCCTGTCAGCCTCTCGCCACCGCATCGCCCTCCCTCACTTTAGATTCCATCAGGAGAGAAGAAAAGTAGGGGAAGAGATGAAAAGCAAAAAGATTTAATTTTCTGATCCGATGCTTGTGAAAATAAAAGGGCTGCGGCATTTCCCCAGGTTCACCCCTACACCTACCACCGAAATTTGAAAGATGACAGACAGAGAGGGGAGGGGGACCAAATGAGATAGAGAGAGAGAGAGAGAGAGAGAGAGAGAGAACACATGAGACAGCGAGAAAGGGAGAGAAAGAGAGAGAGAGAGAGAGAGTGCAGAGAGAGAGAGAGAAAGAGAGAGACAGAGAGAGAGAGAGGGAGAGCAAACAAGAGAGAGCCACTGTGAGTAGAGTAAATTGTGAGCTGGGCATGGAGAGCAGGAGGGTATTGGGTTGGGGTGAGCTCAGGGGAGAGATGACCGGGCCTGATCTGAGCACAGCGTGAGGTTAGGGGCAGGAAAGGGAAGGGAAGAGGCCGCCTTGTGCCTGAGCCATCCTGACAGACCGAGAGGCAGCCATGACTTATTCATCCACAGCTCCCCGTGGCTCCATGTTTACATGCACGTCCTGTCATGGCTAACCTCCCATCCTGCCTCGCCCTTTATTACTTATTACTGCACCTGTCCCTCTTAGTTTAGGGATGCTGTTTCGCCCATTTGCAGCACTTTGCGTATGCTTATGATTTAATTTAGTTTTATTCATCCTTAACCTATCTAGGAAGATCCTATTGAGACACAAAATTGCCTCTGTTTGGAAGTCCTGGTCAACATATAAGCTTAATGTTTTTTTTTTTCAATCTTTAAATCAGACATGACCCTTGGTTTTTACCTCGTAAATGTTGAAAACTTATAGCACTGAATCATGTGTACAACAACCACATCATACACACACACACACAAACACAAAATGGAGAAGGATAGGAGCTATGTCTTGTATTCTCGGTGGCTTTGCGATGTCCTGTATAGTCCAGTCCCCACCCACACAAATGATCAAGGACTAGAAGCAATATTTTGTTGGCTAGGTTGTTTTTTTGGAGTTTATGTGTGTCTTTGTGTGTTATGCCCCACCTACAATGTGCAGAAAATGTAAAGACCATCAGTAGTACATTAAATATACAGTATATAATACCCTTAAACTTTAAGCCAGTTTGGTGAAACACGGCTATCATAAAATATGCAGCATCATAAAATGACCCAGGTGACTCACAGTACTATATCCCACTGTATGGTTGGAGTGAATTTCAATGTGGCTGTGTGGGTCGAGCACTGTGTGTGTGCGTGTGTGTGTGCGTGTGTGTGTGTGTGTGTGTGTGTGTGTGTGTGTGTGTGTGTGTGTGTGTGTGTGTGTGTGTGTGTGTGTGTGTGTGTGTTTGGCCCTTATTAGAGGCCAGGATATGCAATATTGATGTGTTACACCTCATATCCCTTTCACCTTGAAAATATCCAGCCATTTCAGTCTTAAATATACAGTACAATGTATATATACATTGGCAAGGGAGACAGACAGAGAATGTACGGGGGACCAATGTACAGTCATTGGGGGGAAGCAGTGTGAGTAAGACATACAAAGAGGTGGAGATGGAGACATGGGTTCTAACTGTTGTGTCTTTGTATGTCTATATCTCTCAGTTTCAAGTAGAGAGAGAAATAGAAACAGAGAGAGACAGAAAGAGAGAGAGAGATACAGAGAGAGAGACAGAGACAGAGAGACAGAGACTCTCACTCACACACGCACACACATCTATCTTAACTTTTACAAAAAGCCCTCCTACACTCTCCATGCTCAGCAAAAGTGCCATTAATCACACTCTATTTTAATAAGAGCCATTACTCACACAGTGCCTCTCTCTCTCTCTGTCTCTCTCTCTCTCTCTCTCTCTGTCTCTCTCTCTCTCTCTCTCTCTCTCTCTCTCTCTCTCTCTCTGTCTCTCTCTCTCTCTCTGTATCTTTCTCTTTCTACCCCACTCCTTCTTTGCCTGTACCTGTCTTCTTAGAACAGTCATCTGGGCCACCGCCTCTAAGGCCATGCTCTTCCTCTTCTGATTGGCTGAGGGCAGGATAGGTACACAGCGCCTTGCCCCCTCATCCGTCGCCCCTCATCCCTCTTCATTTGACTGTGACCCCATGAATCTCATCTCCAGACATCCCATAATACGCTCGTTATGAGGACAGAAAAGTTTGCAGGGCAGCTAATATTTATGCTGAACACACAACAGATGCTGACGGGCAGGGGGGAGGGAGTGGCTTTGTAAGAGCTTTGCCAGGACCTCCTTGCCGTGTCTTTTAGCTGTTAGGTTAAAGTAAAGTTTCCCTGACTGTGTTCATCTGTTGCTTCATCTACCCGCCTCACCTGATGTTGCCGGGTAAGTCAATAGAGGCTCCCTGTGGCCTGTCTGTGCCTCTCTCACACAGCAAGACCACACCATTTCAGACGACAGTTAATTTGGATGTTATTACAGCCTCTTGGGGCCTGGTGTTTCAAGTGAGTTGTTTGTCAGTTATAATCTGCAGCATTGTTCCAGTGATGACTCTGTTTTTTTTGTTACTGCTTGCAATTTTAAAAAAAAAAAGCTCAGCTTGTTAAATGTATCCCAGCTTTGTTTCTCTATCTTGTTTATACCAAGTTAATTACTTGCTTTTTCATCTTTTTTCTGCCCATTTTTCTTTTCTCAGCTGTTGGTTAATGGTGCTGCTCTTACATATCTTAAGTGCTTTCCAGTGTGAAAGCTTTTGCACTTTCAGTGATTATGACTTCTCAAAGAGAAGATGTTTTTTTTTCTTTTCTTTTCTGTCACTCTTCTTGTTTGGGGGCTCTGCTGTCGGATAAAAGTGGGGGTACAGGCTAGTGGGGAGGTCTTCAGCCACAATTCGTCTCTCTGCTCTGGTCTGCCCTGTCTGTCCCCCAGCCCCAGTTCTGGACGGGCATTGTGGTCCCTCTAGGGTCCAGGAAGGGCTGGGTGATGATGGGAGAGGCTGATACAGAACTACACTGGGTGGGCCTCTGGGAAAACAATTACAGAACGACAATGCACCTGACATCTCGCTTGCATTGTGTGCTAAGCTGTAATCTAGACTGCGTGTTCCTATGTGTGTGTCTGAGTGGGTTTGGTGTGTGTGTGTGTGTTGGTATGTGTGTAGGAGAGACCGAGACAGAGACAAAGACAGAAAGAGACAGAGGGCCCTATTTTGCCGCGGCGCATTGTGCATTCGCGACATGCGCATGCTGTCATTGCTATTTTGTGCCAGCGCAACGTTCATTTTTTCAGGCAAAAAATCACGTTGTCTAGATAGCAGGTGACATTGCGCCGTGACGGGCGGCTCAGCGAAAAGAAGAGGTGTGGTCTGGCGCAAAGCGCACCAGATGCTATTATGAGGACGTATAAACCATTTGCGCTTTTGATTAATAAAAACAGTGGCGGTTCTATAGCGTTTTACGCCCCGGGCGAGACCATCTCTCAGCACCCCCCCCCCCCCCCCAAACAAATACACCAAACATTAAAGTTAAAAAAATACATTATTTAAAATGGCTAATAAATAAATACCACAACCATTATTAAACAAAGATTTGTGCAATGACTGCAGACGGCTCTACATTCAGAATTAAAAGACAAAATATATAGGAATTCTACTGAAATAGTTTTGAAAAAACTGCATAAATTAGGTTTTATGTAGGCCTACGTGTAAATCACTGGTACATTTAAAATTCACTCTATTTTACATTTATAAAGGTTTCATATGGGAGAACAAAAACATTGTGTACAGAGTTTGAAATAAATAGGAAGAGGGAAAATCTACGTAACAGTAAGATTGTTTCTTTTCATATTAGTTTCACCAGCAGATGTTGCCCCTGGCCTATGAACCTGCAAACCGACGAGAACTATGTACTTGTGACTGAGGGCAACCGCAGCATAGCTAGCTAGCAACCTAAGGAAGAAAGTGCTAGTCTTATCCGAACGTTAACTGAAAACAGTCGAGTGACCATGATGAATTGCTTTCAAATATCCATATCCATATTTATATCCACAACCTAAACTAGCTAGCCAGCATCAATCATTTACAACTTTAATCATTTGCAACACTTGTTAACACAGTCTGAACATTGCTAGTAGCCTGAGAGCTAACGTTACAAAGTTTGTTGACGGTAAGGAGCAAGGGCTACAAAATGAACTTTTTATTATTATGACTTATTTATTTAAAACACTGTCTTATCTGCAAGCGTGAGATTCATCTCGCTTTCTATTCTTTTTTCCGCTCCCGACTTTAGATATCTTTTCAAGGCCCTGCCCAAACATTTGTCTGCCAAACTTAAACTAAGACTGAGCAATAATCGACCAGACCACTGAAAGGTTGGGGAGGGGGGCACCAGGAGGAGAATGGAGAAGGAGAGGAGCAATTGACCTATGTTGCTTTTGTATTGCTTAAAATAAATTAACATGCTTTGCAAATTTTAAAATATCCTTACTAGCACGTACCTAGCCTATTGTGATGATTTTTTCACGAGCCAATTTTTTTGGTGGTGCCCCCACAAGCACTTGGTGCCCTACGCACTCTGCGTTATGTGCATGTGCGGAGCTACGGCACTGCCCCCGAGACAGAGAGACACGCTACTTCTGTGCATGCCACCTTCTCAGCAAGCAAGGGCGCCTGCAGTTCGCCATTGTGCCGATTGCAGCATTACAGGGGGCGCCAATGTGCCGATTGCAGCGATATGACAAACGGAGCTTTTTATTTTATTTTTTCCCCCAAGCGCTCGGGCGCCCCCCACGAAATGGCGCCCCGGGCGGCTGCCCGGTTCGCCCGTGCCTAAAACCGCTACTGAATAAAAAGGTGCTTTTTCGTCACTGGCGCATTGTTGAAAAGCTATTTTAGAGGCGCACAACGCTTTGAACCCCGATGTACCTGCTGCTGCGCCAGAGAGGCGAGCTGAACTGGCAGAAAAGTTGCAACATGTATAGCCTGTATAGCTATGTATTTGTATGTTTTAGTAAGCAAACATGCACAAATAATGAGAATATAGCAATGTTGTGCAGTTTATAGCAATGTTATGCAGTTTATTTACAATTTCTTTTGTCGTTTTAAATAAACAGCGATTGCAATGTTCTGCAGTTTATTTACGATTTCTTTTGTCGTTTTAAATAAACAGCGTGGCAAGTTGTAAGAAATAATATGGACAAATCATCAAAAAGAAAACTAGTGGACTAATGGTTTGATGGACCTATACCTTCCGTTTATTTTTGATGTTTCCTTTGAGTTTAAGGCTTTGTTTCCCGTCTTCTAACGTTGTTGTACCGCTTTCGGCGCACAGCGCGTTGAACCCCGATGTAGGTCTACCTGCTGCTGCCCCAGAGAGGCGAGCTGAACTGGCAGAAAAGTTGCAACGTGTATAGGCTGTATAGCCATGTATTTTTATGTTTAATAAGCAAACAGGCACAAATGATAAGAGTATAGCAATGTTTTGCAGTTTATAGCAATGTTCTGCAGTTTCTTTTGTCTTTTAAATAAACAGCGATTGCAATGCTCTGCAGTTTATTTAATAAACAGCGTGGCAAGTTGTAAGAAATGAAATGCACTAATCATCAAAAAGAAAACTAGTGGACTAATGGTTTGATGGACCTCCACCTTTTATTTTTGATGTTTCCTTTGAGTTTAAAGCTTTTGTTTCACGTCTTCTAACGTTGCCGCTTTAGGCACTGTTCGAAAGTTCTCTTCTTGCCAAAGGAGGACACAATTATTGAAGATATTTCCTCCCATACTTCTATGACCCGCGGAGGTTTGGGGGGATTCTTTCCATCCCCGAATATTAACTACTCACGCGCTTTTACTTCAAGCACGAGCAGATCGGTCTCCTCCACCGACAAGCTCCTCTCGTCCGGGTAAATCAAAAGGCTATGGACAATGCGCCCGCTGTCTCTTAAAGGGAATGAGAGTATACATTCTCATTGGTTAATTGTATGTTACGCCCAAAACACACCCATGACTAATGAAGTAACTTAACCCAACCCTTTTGAACGATGCGCCTGGCGCAATGTTCGCTTTTTCCGCCGTGAAAATACCAAATTGTGTCGGGAACGCCCCCAAAGCAACTTGCGCGACAGACTTTAGACAATGCGCTTATGATCGTGAAAATAGAGCCCAGAGAGAGAAAGAAAAAGAGATTACTATTTGTGCTGTCCCATCCCCATGATCTGTACTATTCTCAACACTAGTTTTGGCAACACTACTCACACAGTTATATTAAGAAAGAAATTGCATGGTGTGTGTGCATGTGTGTGTGAGCGCCCATACTGTGTGTGTGTGTGTGTGTGTGTGTGTGTGTGTGGAAGAGAATGTGTGTGTGTGAGTGTGTGTGTGTGTGTGTGTGTGTGTGTGTGTGTGTGTGTGTGTGTGTGTGTGTGTGTGTGTGAAAGAGAGAGAGAGAAGGAGAGATGCATTAATTAGAGAATGTGCCAGCCTGCAGGCAGGGGCACAGGTCATTTTGGGAAGCTTGGCAGTATGACTGCTGTGCTGCATCGAGCTGCCTGCTCAGGCCTTGCACCTGTCGGCCTATCCCAAGATGACAGGAGACACAGAAACACAGAGACACAGAGGCACCGAGACACACAGACACAGAGACACAGTGAGAAGGGAGAGAACAGAGCACAAGAGAAAAACAGAAACTTTTTAGTTTTTACCCAAATGACAAAACTTAAATTCAGTGCAACGAACAGTATTGTTTTTTGTTTGCTTGTGTGTGTGTGTATGTGTGTGTATGTGTGTGTGTGTGTGTGTGTGTGTGTGTGTGTGTGTATGTGTGTGTGTGTGTGTGTGTGTGTGTGTGTCGTTTGAAATCTTACATATCATGTGAACAGTCCAGAGATACTCAATGACATTTCAGCTTTCCCCTTCAATGTTATTAATACAGAACAAGAGTCTGAGTCCAACCATTAAAGAGAGTCGCCCCTACCCACCCTGGTCTTCATCATCATCATCATCATCATCATCATCATGAACGTCATCTCTCCCTCTCCTTCTCTTGTCCTCATTTGCCAATGTTAGTGACTCTGTTTTTCACTCTTTATGTGAATG
>CM059266.1:9113915-9118915 GCA_030347295.1 Setipinna tenuifilis
CACACACACACACACACACACACACACACACACTTATGCACACACACAGGGTACAAGGAAGTGGAGGGAAGGAATTAAAATGAGGAAGAGATTAAAAGAATCTGAGAGAAAGGAAAGGAAGAAAGGAAGCCAGCCAGGAAGGAAGGCGCGAGGTGGGAAATTTTGATTGGTTGTTTGTTGGTTGGTGGGGTAGCGAGTGGCGGAATAAGGAAGAAGAAGAGATAGCTGCGTCTGTGTGAGTGAAAGATAATCCATCTGTCTGCTGGCACCGGTGCACACATGCCACGAGGCCGTCAGAGATAACGACAGCCAACGCAGATGTGCAGAGGATGACAACACCATGAATAAATAAACAAAATAAAATGCAACATTTATGAGCGTGTTGTGAAGAGAAGGAAAGTGAAAAAGGGAGGGGGGGGCACGAAATGAAAGGGAAAGGGAGGTGGGGGGGACGAAGGGAGAGAGTGAAGACGTGCCTCAAAATGGTCTTTGCATTAGACTTGGTCTATTTGTGGAGCATCACCCAGAGAGTTGTCATTTGGGATAAATCCACAAGTGGTGCGTCTGAAAATAATTTGTCACTCGCGTCATCTCTCTCTATCTCTCTCTCTCTCTCTCTCTCTCTCTCTCTCTCTCTCTCTCTCTCTCTCTCTCTCTCTTTCTCTCGCCTTGGGAAGTGGCCACGCTGACAGCAGCCGTAGTATGAACATGACCTCCCAAGCTGCCCTTCGCCCTAGACAATCCCCACAAACAAAACAAACACCAATAGACTAGTTGTGGGGGAAAAAGGGGGGATGAAAGGGTAAAACAGCCTATTTCAGCAATATGAAATATGTCAAAACCTTGTAAAGATGACTGTAGATATACTTCTCTGCAATAACCACAGACTGAGATAGAGGGAGGGAGAGAGAGACAGACAGAGTGAGAGACAATAAGGGAAAAATAAATTAAATGTAGGGAAGAGAAATGAGTGGAAAATGAGCTCTGTACATCTCTACAATACAGTTCTTCTGTCACCAAATGTTTGATTAAAATGCCTTGCAGAGAAGAAAAAGAGGATAATATTGGGTAGTTAATTAGCAGGTGTCTCATAACAAGATGGCCGCACCAGTAAAAGGTCAAGACTCATGGGAGCTGCCTCTTCCCCCTGACAAAACAGCCTCTCGCGCTAACAATGTTACGCCACATCTACGCTAGCGATAGAAGGTCATGCTAATACAGGTCCCATTGGTGACATTTGCCCTATAAGATGCCCCCCTGCACCCTTTACACCCCACCCCCCACCCCCACCACACCACACCCCCCGACTGACCGAAAACCCCACATCTGTGGAAGGATCACACCACGCACTCGCACGGTGCGAGACCTTTCCCCGTCTTGACTGTTGATGCTTCTGTTCTCGAGATTTGCCTAATGAGGTTGGAGACTAATTGGCAGCCATCTCTGGCATGACCTGCTTCTCTCTGCTCTGCCAAACAGCCTAAGTGCACTCAGAGATAACAAGCGTTCTGTCTGATCTGACAGCAGGAAACAAAGCTCAGGTTTGACGGTTAAAATGAGAAAAAAAAAAAAAAACAAGAATACGATACAATTTCCATCCGAAACCTGACTATTTTCACAAATATCTTCATACAACACAAAGCAGGCTTGCATGGGCTTCTGTGTCATTCTGGATGTAATGGTTTATTTACAATCTTTTGTGTCCCCATTACCTTTCCTGTATTGCTTTGTTGTTCAAGTTCAAAGTTATTTATATAGCACATTTTATCCAACAGAAGCTGGATTGTATATAAATATAAACAAGGGTATATCAAACAAACAAATCTCATTCTTAATGGAAATAATAATAATACAAAGTATATAACATACAGTCATAATAAAAACATAGGATCAGAGAAAGATAATAAAAAAGAAGGGGAAAAATTACAGTTGTAGGCCAAATAAAAAAAGGTCTTGTTGTGATGCCCTACGTGTTTAGTCACACCACACTGCCAGTCAATCTTGTGAATTTCAGGGCTGACATGAACATATTGATCTTTGCCACACCAAAGCTACCTGTTCAGCAGGGCTGGCGGGCAGGCAGGCAGGCAGGCAGCGATACCTGTGTTATTTACCATAAACAAAATGGAGGGCGTAATGGTTTGTTGACTGCACAGCGCCGGCTGGCTGACGAGGCAGATGGGGAGTGTGTGGTGCGCTTTCTTTGCCAATCTATTCGATAAAAATCGACTCGCTGTGTCTGTGAGAACATTGCCTTGCAAAGCCTCGCTGGTACACGGAATTGGATTGTATTTCTATTCTGTGAAGGTCTAGATGAATTTGGCAGACATAATTTGCTAACCTCTAAAAGCCTCAGGAACAAAGCTCTCCTGGTGTATTTGTAAACTTACAGGTTTTACTCCAATATTTTTTTAGAACTGATCTAAAGGGCAGGAGTTGCTAATTTGACCCCTTTCATCTTCTTTTCAATATCATGGATTATTGCCAAAGCATTGTGAGGACACACACACACACAGATAAAATCTTACACAGACACACACAATTAACAGTCAGTTCATTGAAACATACATTCTAAGAAAAAATGATAATATATCACTGTAAAATAATCAAAGCTTTCAAGGAGAGAGATGACTGCGTCTGTGTCTACTATCTAGCATACTTTTACCGATATATACTGAGTAACACATATGCAATAACCCAGCTCAGTCACTGTGTGATAACGCAATGCCAGTGCTGCACTCAACCAAACTCCGATGAAGAGAATGGATGACCTCTATAAATATGGATGGCCTGTCTCAACTCGGGCTCTCCTGAGCACCTGGCTGCGATTGATTTATCATGTAGATCCTTATCCGTGTGTGAGAACACCGTGTTAGAGAAGGGCCCAGTACCCCTGGGGCAAGTCACGTGACGCGGATCGCTCCGCAACGCGGCACCCTCTCGCTGTTCAAGAGCCGGGCCCTTTCCACACTGGCACGCCATTCATTACCACTGTTCCCAGGTTACTGTGCGCATGCACAGTGTGTGTGTGTGGGTGTGTGCGGGTGTCATTCCAGGACAAGGCTGAGAAATCAGGCGAGATGAGCAGTGAGCATTTCAAAGGGGCGTAGGCTTGCGGGGAGAATGGAACTTATGCTTGACATTAAAAAATGATGTTTCAGGGACCCATCTTAGAAGGGCGCTGTAGTACAATGAGCCCGGTGACTAATAAGACCGGTCTAAAATGTCCAGGCTGTATCAGTCATACCGCCGTGGGTTTACACTGTTGTAGAGGGAATGTCCCGTGCGATGTCTGTGATTTATGCAGGAGCATGAAATATATCATTAAATTTTAAAACGAGCTGTTGTAGTTGGAAGCATCCTTACACTGGGGTGTTTCAAAAGCCCAGCGGTCGCAGCAGGGGTGTTGCTGCATGAGAAGAAGTAGTCCCACCCCACCCCACCCCACCCCCTGCCCAACCCACCCCACCCCAAGCCCTGCACGCACACACACACTGGAATAAACAGAGCTGTAGGAACCATCCATCGGACCACATGTCCAGGTCCAAACAGTAGGTCAGAGATGGATTGGTGTGTGTGTGTGCGTGTGTGTGTGCGTGTGTGTGTGTGTGCGTGTGTGTGTGTTTGTGTGTGTGTGTGAGGGAGGGGGAGTTGGGGGGGGGGGGGGTGGTAATTATGCAGTGTTTATAATTGTGATTATTATTCATACAGCGGGATCACAACTCTCCCCCCTCGTTTGCATATTTAGATGCTCTGCCCGATGCTGTCAAAACAAGCTGAGCTGAGCTCTTTTCTCCTCGTCTCCCCTCTCCTCCCTCCCAGATGAGCCTTTCATCATTTATTTAACCTGTTTACCATTCGCCTGACCACTGCCATAGCAGCTGTCATGCCGATGATTGATAAGGATACATATTTTTGAACCCGTGTCTTATGTGTGAGTAATGGCAGAACTCTTAAGGCAAACGCTTGCCAGCTTACACAAGCAAATCAATGTCCAGGAACAGTTGAGCAAGTTCAAACCAGGTTTAATTTATACCTGCTGCCTAGCTGTTTTTGTTCTTAAAAGGAACGGTTCGTTTTTCACAAAATGCTTGAAAAGAAAATCTTGCCTGTTGCTATTGACCAGGTTCCGGTAAAACAACATAATTGCGGACTATTTTGTTCTGTGTGAAGTGTTTGAATGGCTGCTGGAGAGGGGGCGTAATGGCGCTTGTAAATGATTTTATAGACTGTGTATTTTGGTGGTCCTGCATTGTGTGTGTGTGTGTGTGTGTGTGTGTGTGTGTACCTCTGCTGCATCTCCAGAGGTTCCTTCTTGTGGCGGGGGGTTCTGTGGGGGAGGGGTTCAGTGTGTGTGTGTGTGTTTTTGGTGGTCCTGCATTGCTACTTCCAAAGGCACTGCTGTGCCCATGTGAGCAACAGTGACCTTTACAGGGCTCTTTGCTCACTTGTGTGCTGCACAGCGAAGTTCAGAGGGCACGACTCTCACACTTGTTACACACATAAAGGCAAATACACCTACACACACACATACACACATACATACACACGGAAACACACACACACACACACACACACACACACACAAACACACACCCACATGCACACACACACACATGCACACACACACACACACACACACACACGGACAAACACACACACACATTATTTTGCTTTCACCTGACCTGCTGCAATTATCTTGTAATTTAGCGTTTATCTCTGTTGTCAATATAACTGCATTTTTCACTGTAAGTCCAATAACAAAGTGTTATATACACAGTATCTGTACACGAAAAAAGACAACTACTGTAAAAAAACGTTCTCACTCTGACCCTCTTCTGTCTTTCTGTCTCTTCTCCCCTCTCTTTCTCTCTCCGTCTCTCTCTGTCTCTGTAATGCATTTTCTTCTCACTTCATGTTTTGCTTTTTTTTATTTTTTGAAAGTTGGCCTCTGGCTGACATCCATCTATCCCTATATACTCACTCTGGAGTGCAGGTGG
>CM059266.1:9123915-9128915 GCA_030347295.1 Setipinna tenuifilis
CTGTGTGCTTACATGTATTGATGCAGTTCTGAAATATACATAAGTTGTGAGAGCATGAAAAAGAGAGCCAGAGAGAGAGAGAGAGAAGGAGCAAGGTGAGAGAGGGAAATAGAGCGAAACAGAGAGAGAGAGAGAGCGAGAAAGAGAGAGGGGGAGGTTTGCAGACGCAGAAGCATTGACGATTCAGAAGGTGGTGGTTTCCCCGCATCCATATGCAATTTCCTGCGATTGTCATGGTGATGAAAAAGCCCCTGTCATGAGCGCCTGGCCACAATTTGACACATTCTGACAAAGCGGCGCAGCGCAGAAGCCGAGAGCGGTGAGAGCGTGAGAGCGCCCACGGTCACAGCACAGCTCCCCTGCAAACCCTCGCCAGCAGCACTGGAGCCGTCGAGCCCTAAATCAAGCGTTCCGACCCAGATTAAAACCCAACAGCAACTGGGTGTTTCATTACTGCTAGCCCGGGTGAAAGTGCTTACGCTTCACTCCGCTGTGATTTCCCCCCAGCTCCTTCCTCCAGGGCCAACACAGGAGGGAATAGCAGTGTGGACTAGCACATGCGGCAGGCTGCCATTAGCAATACCATTACTGGTGCACCATTTACGTAACGAGCGCTGCGCATTAGCTTTGAGTTATGGCTAGCGGACAGCTTACAGGACTTATAGGCTGTTTTTATTAGAATGTTTTCTATTTCGCACTGCAGTTATACAAAGGGCATTGTTTGTTTCCAGTTAATAGAGCTTAGAGCTGGCTGCCGCAGAACTTTCTGTAGTGTTACCACAGCACCATTACATGGTCTGTTGTTAGCACCGTGGCATAACATATTGTTGTCAGCGACAGTTTATAACATCTCTGGAGGACTGTTAAGATTGGGGAAAATGTGCATGTAGGACTGTGTGTGACCAGAGAGGCCAAGTGGGTGTCTGTGGGTGACAGCATGTACAAGGGCCTGCTAACATGTCAGCCCATCAGATGAGAGAATAAGAGAGAGTTTAGACAGGGAGAGAGACAGGAACCTGCCCTCCATGTTTGCCAAGCGGAGCTTCATGTGCAAAGAGACACACTGACAGCTCAGCACTTTTGGCATGCTGTCACACAACTGCTCTGCTGGGCTTGGACTCCAAGTGCCACAGTACAGACGGCCAAGAAGTTGTACTTTCTTCCCCGACTCCCCAATTTAGTTTTGTTTTTTTTAAACAGCTTTTAAACCGAAATATTGACCAAACTTACTGACTAATAAACAGAGGCCCTTGACAACAGGCGCACAGCCAGGGGGGAGGGGGGTGTGGTGGGAGGGGGGGGGGAGTTAGTTATGGGCCCAGCATTAACAGGGAGGCATTTAAGGACAATATTAACTTTACACAGCCCAACAAGTCTTTTTTGTTTTGTTTTTTGTTTTTTTGTAACATGATTAGGCTGTTGCTGTTGGCTATTGCTTTGCTGATTTGAGCAATCATCTCTCAATGGCAAAATTAGTTTGTCACACTTCAAGTGCTTCTGCTTTCCTAGACTGTGCTCAGACATTCAGCGTAGTGCTGTTTGAGAAATAAATGTGGTATTTGATTTTGTATCAATAGTTGTGTGTTATCATTGGGCCCTCTGAGAATAGTGCATAAATCAGCTAGTTTCATTCAGACAGGGAGAGGAAGGCCTATCCAAATATGGGGAAAGGTAAAGTAAGTAAATATTTGCCTCTTGCCTCTAAAATACCATTTTCCCAACTGATGAAAAATTTCTGACGGGCAATAAGCAAAGCAGAATGATAAGCTACTGTTGGACTTTATACGGATATTTCCCTTGGTCGGCATGCTGGGTCTTACTAGATTATGGTCACACATACACTGTACCTGTTTGCACACACACACACACACACACACACACACACACACACACACACACACACACACACACACACACACACACAAATAACATGCACAAACACTACTACTACACACACACACCTGCACACACACACGAACACAAACAACATGCACAAACACTACTACACACACGCGCACGCACACACGCACACACACACACATATGTACACGCACACACACTGTGACACACTAAATGACATGACCGACATACTGTACCTTGCTGTGAATCCGCACCCTGGCCCTTTCACCGGGATAAAAAGAACCAATATCATCATGTCTCCTCCATCACCACCATCACCACCCCCGCCCTAGCCAACCTCTTCCTGTGTGTGTGTGTGTTTGTGTGTGTGTGTGTGTGTGTGTGTGTGTTTGTGTGTGTATTTCCTCCTGAAGGCTTGTGGGTTGGTTGTGAGGCTCTTCCTCTTCCTCTCCCCAGACAGATTAGTGCCAGCCTCCATCGAAGTGTCTCCCGTCAGCATAGGAGCCTGTGTCTGTCTGAGACTGCAGCTCTTCATTATTCAGGCAATGGACTGAAAAAGACACAAGTGTCAAGACTTTGGCAGGGGCGGCAGGGAAGGGAGAATTAGACAGAGAGAGAGAATAGAGTGAAAGAAAGAAACAGAGAGAGAGAGAGAGAGAGAGAGAGTGTTGGCCAGTCAGACAGGGGCAGAAGCAATGACAGCAATCGAGGGGAGAGACCAGCCTTCATGCTTTTGCACCATTGATTTTTGGCAGGATTTGTTCTGGACTTTGTTTGTCCACCTACAGACAACTTATTGATGCATCTCCATGGTCCATTCTCTTCCTCCTCATGGTACGTTCTCCAAATCCTCCAGTTTCCAGACAGAAAGTTTAGAACTACAGCCCGGAGCAAAAAATGTCATTATTTATTTGTGACAACAAGGCCCTGCTCACCCAAGTGAAGCGGCGGCTGCATCTGTTATGGCACTCTCTGGGTCAAGCCCTGCCTCAGCTGCCCAGCTCTATTGTTGTGTGTTTGTCCTCTCCTCCTCTCGTTTCGTCTACAGTATGTCCTTACCAGGGCACTTGATGTGTTTGACCTTTTAAATACACTTTCTATGAGCTACCTATAAAGTATTGCAAACACTCAAGCCTCATAATGGGATGACATATTGGCTTCATAACTCGCCCCACATAGTTAGGAATGCACTGCACCCAGACAGTGGCCTCCATAAACCGGAATCAGGGTGCTTAAATGGAGCTGGTTAACTGACCCATGTAACGGCATGACATATTGGCGTGACATTCAAATAAGTAATAGAAATCCGATTGCATCACAATTCCTTCCTGTTCATTCACTTCCTCTAATAACTTCACAGCGGGGTTTTTTTTGCCCCCCCACCCCCCCACAGGCACCCACGCTGTGCTGGCCTTGGCCATGTGCCACTTTGGGTGGCTGCCTGTGTCACCTATAACGAGATCTGCCACCGGGCGAGCAAAGCAGGCCTTTTTTTTAAGAGGTCAACTCGTCTTCCTGTTTTCCACCAAATTCTTTCTCCTCGTGTAGCCTCGTCTACCCCTATGCCTCCTGCCACGCTGCTGCTGCCCGACTGCGGCATTGATTGACCTTCTCTCTTGAGGTCTTTATCGGACACCTTCCCATTTGTTTGAGATCTCAAGGCTGCTGCATTGATTTCTTTTTTTTTTTTTTTTCTGTTTTCGGGAGTGGTATATCTCAGGGTGCCAACAATGGAACTCAGCCACACACACACACACACACACACACACACACACACACACACACACACACACACACACACACACACACACACACACCACACACACACAAAGCAAGGCTACTATTCACTACTGCACCAAATCTTCATTACCACTGGCCAGCCCCTAGCGTAGGTTTTATGACCATTACCATGCACACACACACACACACACACACACACACACACACACACACCAAAACAGTCTTCATCACCAGTCGCCAGCCCCTAGAGTAGGTTTTATGACCATTACCATGCACACACACACAGACACACAGACACACACACACACACACAGACACACACACACACACACACACACACACACACACACACACATACAAAAAACAGTCTTCATCACCAGTCGCCAGCCCCTAGAGTAGGTTTTATGACCATTACTAACCCCCCACCCACCCACCCACACACACACACACACACACACACACACACACACACACACATACACCGTTCTCCTGTATCTCCTCCTGCACACCAGACATCCCAGCCTGCAGAAACTCATTTCAGGGAGGTCAGCAATGCAGGACATCTTGTTTTGCTTGCAGGCGTCCAGGAGTTGCATTTCCCATGCAGGAGACTCCTGAAAGTCGCGGGAGACTTGGGATGCGTGTGCACAGACAGTCATGCCAATGCATACACACCCATGTTTAGACATCACACACACACACATTTACCACCACATAACAACAGGCAGACACCAATGTAAACACACAATGTCTGTGGGTTTGTGTAAGCGAAAGGGACTGAATTGGTAATGGGAAATACACCCACACATAAACACACACACACACACACACACACAACTACTACTTGTCTCCCATAAATCGTTCAGGCCAGCAGGATTTCAGAGCGTGCAGCTTGGCAACATGCATTCTTCTCGCTGAGGCAAACCATCAACCCCTTTGTGTGTGTGTGTGTGTGTGTGTGTGTGTGTGTGTGTGTGTGTGTGTGTGTGTGTGTGTGTGTGTGTGTGTGTGTGTGTGTTTATGTGTGGGTGTATTTCCTATTACCACATCGCTCCCTTTCACTTACACAAACCCACAGACATTGTGTGTTTACATCGGTGTCTGCCTGTTTTGTTGTGATGGTAAATGTGTGTGTGTGTGATGTGTGTGTGTGTGTGTGTGTGTGTGTGTGTGTGTGTGTGATGTGTGTGTGGGTGTTTGTTTGTGTGTATTTCCATTACCACTTCTCCCTCTTTTGCTCACATGCACACACACGCACACACACACACGCACATACACACACACACACACACACACACACACACACACACACACACACACAGACATGGTCGATTGTTGTATTTCTTGGATGGAGGGCTTGTGTGGAGGAGTGGTGGCACCTATTCCCAGCTGCCTTCCTC
>CM059266.1:9133915-9136415 GCA_030347295.1 Setipinna tenuifilis
ATGCTGGCTACAATGAGCACATCCCTGCAGTACACACACTCACTACACCGACAGGAACCAGCCGACAGGTAAACAACATAGACCACACACACACACACACACACACACACACACACACACACACACACACACACACATACACACACACAAATACACACACACACACACAAACTCAGCAGTAGACAAACACACAGACATACAGTGACTCAGCAATACACACGCACAAATCAGACACATACTGACACACACACACACACACACACACACACACACACACACACACACACACACACACACACACAATAACTCAGCATTATACAAACCCACACATACTGTGACTCAGCAGTACACATGCACAAACAAGCACAAGCACTGACACATTAACATACACACACGAACACACACACACACACACACACACACACACACACACACACACGTGCAGTGCCACAGCAATACGCATGTATGCAAATACACGCACACGCACCCACACACACACATATTAAGACAGAAAGACAGATTTAGTGGCATAGTCAACCTAATATGCACAGACACACACACACACAGTCCCCGACAGTGGCCAAAACAAGCCCACAGTAACACCATGCCCCTGTGCCTAGGAAGAGTAAGTGGTGTTTATTTTGGTCTGCTCTCTCTCTCTCTGCCGCCACACCTGGGAGGCTCCTGTCATCCCCAAAGCTCCTGGGGGACACAGATAAGGACAGGTTGACTTGTGCCCCCCCATACCCCCCCCCCCCCATCAGGGCACAGCCAGCCAAACACGGTCACCACACACACCACACAGCACAGCACAGCCAGTGACCCCAGGAGGAGGAGGGGGAGGAGGAGGAGGAGGAGGAGGAGGAGGAGGAGGAGGATGAGGAGGAGGAGGGAGAGGAGGATGAGGAGGAGGAGGGAGAGGAGGAGGGGGAGGAGGAGGGAGAGGGGGAGGAGGAGGAGGAGGAGGAGAAGGGGGAGGAGGAGGGAGAGGGGGAGAAGGAGGAGGACGAGGGAGAGGAGGAGGGAGAGGAGGAGAAGGAGGAGGACGAGGGAGAGGAGGGGGAGGAGGAGGGAGAGGGGGAGGAGGAGGAGGAGGAGGAGAAGGGGGAGGAGGAGGAGGATGTCGGTTATAGTTACAGTACCTCATGATGATGAAGATGACGATAAAGAGCAATGGGGGTCATTATATGTGTGCAAAAAATGTCTGCTTCGACCAGATTTTTTGGTCCCAGTATTTTGTAGTTAGTTACTGTGACATCGGGCTGTCCAACCCTTCCTTGGGTCCGAAACGTTGCAGTACTGTAAATAAATGGAAAATATTGGGAGCAAAAATATGGTCAAAGGCTACTGGCTACTGGCCTGGGCCCAGTCTGGCCTCATAGTGTATGTGAGTAGTTTGATAGTGTGTGAGACTGGTTTTATAGTGTGTGAGAGTGGTTTGATAGTGTGTGACAGAGAGTTTGAGTGTGTGCAAGACAGTAGCTACACACACACACACACACACACACACACACACACACACACACACACACATACACACACAGGCACACACTTAGACACACACTACATTGGTCTGTAATACAGTGATCTGAGCTTCCCAAGCAATTAAAGCTACTCTTTTTTTTTTAACACATTTTCATATCATCTTCAAAGCCATTTTGAGGATGAGTCATGTAAAGCAGAGACAGACACTAATCTGTCTTGCTCCAAAGGTGTGTTTTCCAAATGGGGATGTGACAGTTATATTCTGCCATTGAGGTTCTGCTTAGAAAGATAAAACCTATGTGCTGTAGTTAGATTCAGTCTATGAACTGAATGGATTCATCAGTGTCAATTTCTGCGTTGTGAAGTAGAAGTAGTCTCATATTCTTACATAATGAAATAATATTTACAGATTACAAAGGAGTTGCTTTGTTGTATGTACTTTTCTTTTGATTTGTGTTGTAGATGGCTTTGTATGCACGCAAATGTTATTGTTGTCTTCTATTGTTTTGATGCTGATTCATCTGTCACAACATGAATCACGTAGCCTCAGAGTATTCAGGCAGATTTAAGCATATGATGCCAATGGTCTTGTGTTGACAGGCTGTCATTGCAATTAAACCACTCACTCTCACTTCAAGCATTGTTAACATTCTTTGGCTTCAGGTGTTTTTTGAGCAAAAACAAACTGTGTCAGTCCAAAGTGTTTCTCTTCAGTATTCGTAGTGCTCACTACCCCTTAATAGGCTATGATCAGCGGAAGAATTACTTTTCGAGGGGAAACGGACGTCCTTCATACATTTATGCAGTTGCTCATGGCCTATGGGGACTGACCCCTCTTGATCTCTCTGACTCATGCTCACTGCTGCACTGTGAGGGCTGAGCAGTGGGCTTCAGTATACTTCTGTGTATATTCTACATACTGTGTAATACACACATATCACACAACCACCTGCCAAGATGTACACACACACACACACAATCACACATGCACACATATACAGATAGACACACACAC
>CM059266.1:9141415-9153915 GCA_030347295.1 Setipinna tenuifilis
GTTTGTGCATTTTGCGTGTGTGTATGTGTGTGTGTGTGTGTGTGTGTGTGTGTGTGTGTCTGTGTGTATGTGTGTGTGTGTGTGTGTGTGTGTGTGTGTGTGTGTGTGTGTGTGTGTGTGTGTGCGTGTCTGTACGGTTGAATAATTGCTGCAGACATACCACAGATAGCCCAGCAGTGTATGGTACATTATTTGGTGTTTGCTGCACATTGTGTATGTTCCCTGCATGCTGGCTCGTCCTTGCTGTGAGGGGTACTTCAGTCACTCTGTCCACCTCTGCTCTGCTCTGCACTTTTTGTTACAGCACATTCCTGTCAGGACAAGGCCACTGCAGCCATATGGGGGTGGGGAAGGGGGGGTGGGGGGGGGGGATACAGATATTTGTTTGGCCTTTACAGAGAAAATTGTGAACAACAGACAGCCTTATGCACCCAAAGGATAGCAAGGAAAGTGCAGCCTCTTATTAATACTATACTAATACTAATACTACTACTACTACTGTTACTACTACTACTATTACTACTACTACTAATAATAATAATAATAATAATAATGATAATAATAATAATAATAATAATACTATTGCTGCTATTTGGGGTATAAAACACAGATTCAAAACAGTTTTATTTATGATTTTTCAGTGTGTGTGTGTGTGTGTGTGTGTGTGTGTTTGTGTGTGTGTGTTTGTGTGTGTGTGTGTGTGTGTGTGTGGCTGTGTATCTGTGTGTGTGTGTATCTGTGTATGTGTGTGTGCACTGGTGTACAATATATTGCGAAAACCAATGATAATTGAATCCGGTTTTGTGTAAGCAAAGATAATTGTGCTCACTAATGACATTCTAACTGTTTTGCAATCCCATTGTTACTTGCGGATGGCTTACATTCTATGAACTCTCTGTTCCAGCAATCATGGTCCGCTGCTGTTAAGATAATTGCAGAGCAGCTAATGAAAGTGCCACCATCGGCTTTGGCACATTCGCTCCTCAGTTACACAAAGCCTGTGGGAGTTGTGTTGTTTTGCCTGGAAGCAACAACACATTACAATATGTTCCTAAGTGACACACACACACACACACACACTCACTCTGTCTGTGTGTGTGGCAGTCTATCATCTATACAGCTTATTGTGGCGCGCGTTATAGGGCTGTCACTTCCTTAAGGTCAGCCGGGTTATCTATAAGCCCGCAGCCCGGTCCTCCCTCAGAGCGGAGGAGAGCAGATTGATTACTGGGGATGCTGAGGATGATATCAACAACATGCATTAGATATAGATATAAATATAGATATTGCTGAGGAGCCGTCAAGTTCATTAGTCGGTGAGATGATTAATAATAGTCTCTCGTATGAATGAACAGTTAGGAGATAATGAAGCGGGCAAAAGCATGCAGCAGCTGAGCCAAGCATCTGTGACCCATTTAATAAACAAATCGCGAGTCTATTTCCAGAATGTTAAATTACTATTGTGCTTTTTCTCCAAGTCTGAGATGAATGCTCAACTGGACTTGAAGACTTAACTGCTCCTCCTTTTTGTAAGTTGCTGTGTATAAAAATGTCTGCTAAGTATGATATAATGTAATGTAACTTACATGCATTTTTGATCCCTTGAGCGAAATTGGTCTCTGCCTTTATCCCCATTGGCGATTCAGTAAACTAGACAGCACACAGCAAACACACAGTGAGGTGAAGCACACACACTAACCTGGAGCAATGGGCTGCCTGCCTGCAGAGGTACCTGGGGAGCAGTGTGGGGTGGGGTGCCTTGCTCAATTTCACTCCAGCTGTGCTCCACTGGTTGGAGATCGAACCAGCAGCACTTCGGTTTTTAAGACTATTGCCCCCACCAGTAGGCCACAGCTGCCCCAGGAACATGAATTAATAATAAGGAAAGGGCAGCCTCTTACTAATACCAATACTAGCATTAATACTAATACTATTGCTGCTATTTTGGGATATAAAACACAGATGCAAAACAGTTTTATTTATGATTATTCGGTGTGTGTGTGTGTGTGTGTGTGTGTGTGTCTGTTGATGTACATTGTAGATGTCAAAGGTCAAAATTAGTGTTGCACCGATACCGATACCAGTATCGGACAGGGCCCCGATCTGGCATTAAAATGGTGGTATCGGTATCGGCGAGTACCAACAATTAGGGTGCCGATACCATTTAGCGATCCTGGTATGACAGAATGCAGCCTTCTCTCTCCCGACACTCACTACACTCTGTGTTGTGTGATCACACGTGCTCACTGTGCACGTCTGTCAAGCACGCCAATCAGCTATCGTTATTGACCTGCTCCAGACCAATGAGAGCGGGCCAATAGCCACTCTTAACTTATAAAGCCATGATAGCAATGCCTTTACATCCAAGTAGCATGCAGCTCTTCATATATATATAAAAATTTCAAACAGAGTGGTATCGGTATGGTATCGGCATCGGCCGATACTGCACAGCCAGGTATCGATATCGGTATCGGGGCCAAAAAATGGCATCGGTGCAACACTAGTCAAAATTCAAGGTCACTGTTCCTTTGAACGCCTAATTCTTGTGAATGCCATTTATTAAACATGACTGCAAGCATGTACTTTAGATTAGACGCAAATGTCCACTTGGACTTTGGAGGGCAAAGTTCAAGGTCATTGCCACCACATATGTTGTGCATTTCAAAGGGCAAAGGTCAAAGTCACTGTGGCCATGAAAACCCCATTTTGTTCAAATTTGTGTCTTCAGGCAGACAGAAATGTCTTCAGGCACATGCCTCAAGTTTGGTATGTACAGAAAGTTCATTCAGCCTCAGACATGCCTAGTCATTCAGAATCATATCCATCAAAAGTGTGTGTGTGTGTGTGTGTGTGTGTGTGTGTGTGTGTGTGTGTGTGTGTGTGTGTGTGTGTGCGTGTTTTTGTGTGTGTCTTTGTGTCTTAGTCTGTACTTCGGCCAGACTGACCTTAACTCAAAGTCAAAGTCAGCTTTATTGTCATTGTTATGTACAGGTTGCACACACAGAATTGGAAATTGCAGCACTCCCTAGGCCCAGAGGGAACATTAAACATCTTATAAACAGGGCAACAAAACATGATGACAAAACAAAACAATATAAACATAGCAAAAAGTACAATAAGGCTTGTATATAATACAAATAAGTATAAGTTAACATCCTCATGAGTAATGCATTATCTTTTTTGGAATATTTATAACAGAAAATATGCCAATGTCGTGGAGTTTTAAGAATATTGAAACAGGTCAATTTGACTCAAACTCCACATAAATGCTTTAAAAATAATGACATGTTGTGGACAGTTGGACATACACTCTCCATAATTACAGCTTCAGAAATTGTTGACATTTCTCTCTCCGTCGCTGTCTCTTTTCCTTTCTCTTTGTACCCACTTAAACCCCCCCTTCCCACACACACACACACACACACACACACACACACACACACACACACACACACACACACACACACACACAAACACATGTCTATGTGTTTAAGAGCACCTCCCACAGCAGATGGCAAATCAAGTAAGTCTCTCATTCACATGAGAAGCATTATGAACACCTCCAGGCTCCAGGCTGGCCATGCTTTGCTCAGACCACATAGACCATATCTTTGGGGCAGTAAAGTAGAGCGCGGATGTGAGTGAGCACCATATGAGACGCAAACAAAAAGACATGACCCAGCAGCTCATTGCCCCGCTGTCATTAAAGCACTGACTAGGACAATTACGGAGAGTGCTTGCATCATGCCTGAGAAATTTTAATTGGGCCCGTTAAAAACTCTGAACAGAGGGAGGCAGTGAGGGAGATGTGTCAGTGCTGCTGCTGGGGTGTTTTTTTTTTCCTCGTCAATGTAATCGCTTGGCAACACCGGGGAAAATACCATAAAAGGTTTTAAGAAAAATAACATGGGGAAGACACATCTAAACTAAGTGTTGTGGAAGCTGCATGAAATTTAAACCCATGTAAGTTACAACACTTAAGGAATATTGCAGTGAAAGCGTAATGGAACATTGGGTGCTATTTGTTGTGTTGGGTAATTTAATATATTTTCAATTACTGTTGACCTTCATGAGTGGTCACAGAATGTTACTGTGGCTGTTGAAATATTTAAGCTAATTGGTAAATAATGTTTCATTTTATTTATGTTCGTTTTGTTTATTTATAACCCTGCATAAATAAAACTAAGCATTGTTTGCTAATTAGCTTAAAGATTTTAATGCTCACAGTGACATTGTATGGCTGCTCATGAAGATGAACAGTAAAATATATTAAAATAATTATCACAATTAATAGCATCATTTAATGCTGTAGATGTGTTTTAAGTATGTTGGACTCCAGAGCTCCAGAACTTCAGTCGTTCTCCCCTGGGTAGAAAAAGCTTTAGAGAAATCTCTGTGGATTTGACTTTCTCTTTCTTTTTTGTTGTGCCATGTGCCTGCCTGTGTTAGTATGCACTAAACCAGAACACACATCACTGCTGCTGGCACTGATGGTCAGCAGACTATACTGTACGTGCATTCCATGAAAGTGTGTATTCTCTCTCTCCATCTCTCTTTCTCTCTCTCTCTCTTTCTCCGTCTCTCTCTCTCGCTCTCTCTCTCTTGCTCTCTTTCTCTCTCTCTCTGTCTTTCTCTCTGTGTGCGTGCATGCGTGTCTGTGCATTCTCAACGGATAGTTTTTTAATGCATCCTTTAGTGTCAGTATGGCCACATCTCTGTCCGTGTCATGGCTAGTGGCGCGGGGGAGAAAGCGAGCCTGTGCCTGCTGACTGCTGGCTGTGTGGCGGATGGATGGGCAGGCAGCCCACTGCTGCTTTAGCATTCTGTGTCAGAGCTTCACAGCAGGGGGGGTGGGGAGGAGAGGGGGTGACGTGAAGGTTGCAGTGTGGTGTAGTGGTGTAGTGGAGTAGTGGGGTGGAGGGGGGGGGTGGTTGTGTTGTGGGGTGTTGTGGGGTGTTGTGGGGTGTGGTGGGGTGCGGTGGGGTGCGGTGAGGTGCAGTGGCCTATAGGGAAGATGGCTGCCAAGTCCCCTGTGCTTGTCCAGTCTATTCTCCGCTCTGCTTGCAGAGGAAGAGGTGGTGAGTGGGGTGGGGTGGGCTGGGCTGCAGTATGGTGTGGTGTGATGCGGTGGCTTGAACAGAGAATGGCTGCCAACCCCCACAACCCCCACCCCTAACCATCACTGTGCTCCTGTAGTCTTTTCCTCGTTTCATTTCCAGAGGTACCCCCCACAAATCCCTCACCCACCCCCCTCTCCCCGCAACCTCCCGTGTACCCTCCCCACACACACCTCCCCCAACCACCACTATGCTCCTGTAGTCTTTTCCTTGCTTCACTTCCAGAGGTAGTCTCGACCCCCCACCCCCCCACCACCCCACAACCCCCCCGTTCACCCCCCACCACACACACACCTCCCCCAACCATCACTATGCTCCTGCAGTCTTTTCCTTGCTTCCAGAGGTAGTCTCTACCCCCCACCCCGCCAACACCCCCCAAACCCCCGTTCACCCTCCCCACACACACCTCCCCCACCCACCCCTGTGATCCTGTAGTATATTTCTCACTCCACCTCCCCTCCCCAGCCATGAGGGTCACACTAACACGCCCTCCACCAAACCATCCAACCAGGCGAGCGAGCACACACACGCGTGAGCAGCACGAGTGAGCAGCATCTCAGGGTGGGGTGGACAGGCCTATTACTGCACAGGATGCAGGCTACTGTGGCCACTTGACCCTGAGCTCCCAGCACACACACTGAAGCGGGATTATGGAGGCGGAATGCACACACACTGTGCAGCGAGTGTAGCCTTGCACACTAGTGTGTGTTTGAATGATAGAGCTCTGTTCCAGTGGCAGGGTCCATGGCTGTACATGTGCAATAGCTTGTGTGAGGAGCTGAATAAACTATTTGTCCTGTCTGTAGATGGGAGACTGCTGGGGAATATTACATGCTATAAGAAGAGTTTGATAACACTGTTTTATGTACCCAGTGTTTATAAGATGCTATAAACACATTCATAAAGGCCATTAGTATGTGGAAATAGTTGTAAATACTTAGGGCAGTCATTATGAAGCTTTATAGCATTATAAATGCATTATAACCCCCTTATAAATGTGTGTTTATACCCTTTTATGAACTCTGGGTTACCAGGGGGTTAGCAAAAGGCTTTTATCTTTGAATCAAGAAATGTCTGTGTTCACTAGGAATGTCTGTGTTAGCATGGCACTGAAGCAAGAATTTCATTTCTTTCATCAGCCTCATGAGAAGCTCATAATTACCTGAATAAGTGGATCTACATGTCTAAACTTCAAAAAACAACACGCAACAACAGCAGTTCAGGTTGAGTTTAAAAGTTACTTTTGCCCTTGTAATTTCACTTTTTCTCAACATTATATATTCTCCCCGGTGCTCAAAAACCCTGCCTTTCTGACATGAGCCAGAAGCACAAGAGGAGACACACCTTTCACGCCCACAAAAAACACCTCTGAATTTAATCACCTTCTGTAAAGCACAAACACAGACTAATTAAATCAAAAAATACATAGTAAAAAAAAAATGCAGAAAATAGGTTACATCATACGGGTTCATGACTAGATGTCCCCCCCCCCCTCCACCTCCCACCCCACTCTCTCTAGGAGAACAGGGGAGTTGAGGTGCTTTTGTGGGAAATGAAATTGAGAAAAGAAATTGAAGGTAAAAAGGCCGTGTGTTTTTCCTGCTGAGGGCTGTGCTCCTGAGCCACACTCACTGTACGGTGCGCTGCACAGCACAGCCAGAGAGGTAGGTCGGATAATGGCTTTTGCTCCTGGCACGGATATGTATTTTCTCCTCTCTTTTTTTTTCTTTTTCTTCCAGCTGGATTGAGTCCAACGTGCAAAGCAACCTGAGGAAAGAGAGAAAGAGAGAGAGGGGTCCCGATTCAGGGGTGTGTAATTTTGTGGTTTGCCGCTTTTGGGCAGCGCACAGCTCTTCAAAAGGTCCCCGGGATGGAACCAGGTATCGACGAGATATCAAATTAAAAAGTTCAGACTTTGGAGCCGTGTCTCGTGTGTATCGCGGCGCAATCCGGAAGTCAGATGTGGAGAGGGGGAAAATTGATTTTTGGGGTTGCTTACAAGTGCTCCTTTGATTTTTGTCTTGATTTTCTTTTTTTTTCGCCTGTACTTTTGGCTGTTCCGTGTTTAAGACTGTTTTGCCGCATACTGCCCCTGGCTACCCAGGAGTGGGGAGACATGTTCGATGGCTCTCTCATGTAACGCACACACACCACAGGGTCACAAACTCAAGGAACATAAACGGAAATGACACCAGATGTGTCCGATGTTTGTTCTCACAGTTGGCGGTGCGATATGTGGACCTCAGGAGAGCTGTGAATATTTGATTGGGGAACTTAATTAAGGCGTATCCTCGTTAGCTGTCATAGCCACTTAATCACGGTGCTAAAGGAGATGCAAGCCCAGACAACGGAAGAGTGGAGGAGCGCTGGAGGGTTGCGGTGTGGGGGGGGTGTTCTGGGTATGTGGTGGGCGGTGGGTGGTGGGGGGCTGTTCTGGGTGTGTGGTGCACGGTGTTGGCGAGGGTGGGGGTGTTCTGGGTGTGTGTGGGGAGGAAGGCGGTAGGGCGGGGGGTGTTCTAGGTGTGTGTGGTGTGTGGTGGGCGGTGGGCAGTGGGGGTGTATCATAAAGCTCTCCCCTGTATTAAACATGCCCGAAGCTATATGGGAGAAGCAACAGAATAGAACTCAAGTGTGAGAGCCAAAATAGAGCAGTCTGGTTAGCTACAGCAAGTGCTGATATACTAGTGGAAAGGTGTTTGAGGTGGTTGAGGTTACAAATGTTGTATACATGTTGTGTGAATGTTGTATAAATGTAATAAGTGAAGAAAGACAGAAGGGGATTTGATCCCTCTTGTAGTTTTCACAAACCCGATTGGTTCAGGGAGTCTGTGCCGAGCTTTTGGGCTTCCAAGAAAAGCTTTAAAGAGAGAGACAGTTTGGGCATTTATTTACTGCTCTGTGCGTAGGGAGGTCATTTTACTTCTCAGATTCATTTGACCCGCCTGCACCAAGGACTTGCTGTGCAGCAGGGAAATCAAGAGCACTTGGCTGGTCTTCTTCTTCTTTTTTTTTAACTATTATTTTACTGGTGTTTTGAAGGTGATCTCCCGAGCCTACAGCTTAGCCAGCATTAATTTGAAATTTATTGAGAGAGAGATGCTATCTTTTAATTCCAGGCTGCATATTAAATCACCCAGCAGACAGACATCAGCTCTGATAAGAGAGGACTTCTGTCTGAATGTAGCTCGGTGCAGAGAAGCTTGCTACAGTAATGATGCATTATGGCTGCTGCGCCCGAGCCATTGTTTCCTGTGGTGCTGGGACAGATGGGTTCCTGTCATGGTCTACTTGGTTCTTCATTCCACCCACTCTCCTGCCTCCCCCTCTCTCTCGTCTCTCTCCCTCTCCCTCTCCCTCTCTCTCTCTCTCTCTCTCTCTCTCGCCTCTCTTTCTCTATCTTTCTTTATCTTTGTTTATCTTTTCACCTGTCGTCTACTTTCTCTTTTACAATATCCCTCTATCTCTCTTTCTCTTTCTCTCTCTCTCTCTCTTTCTCTCTCACCTTCTTATTTTATCTCTCTACCTGTCTCTCTCTCCTTTTCCTTCACTCTGTCTCTCCCTCTTTATCTCTCCATCCCTCCATCCCTCCTGTGTAAATGATGCTGCATCGCTGTGGGGGAGGCCATTGAGTGCTTAAACATTGGGAAGTGTTTGTGGTGCCAGCGTGGGGTCTCCTGCCATGCAGTGCCTATGGGGGACAGGAAATGGGCCAATGTGTAGTCACTGCAGATACACCTTCAGTTTTCCCATCAGACTTAGAGGAGGACTCAGCCCCTTAATACGAGCACAATCCTCCACAGATCAATTGATTGCAATTGAATCTGTCTGTGCTTGTGTGTGCATGTGTACGTGTATGTGTGTGTGTGTGTGTGTGTGTGTGTGTGTGTGTGTGTGTGGATGTGTTTGTAGGTGGCTGGGTTTGTCTATGTCCATGAATGTGTGTGTGTGTGTGTGTGTGTGTGTGTGTGTGTGTGTGTGTGTGCTTGTGTGTGTATATGTATGTGTGGATATGTGAATGTGTGTGTGCGCCAGCAGGTGTGTGTGTGTGTGTGTGTATGTTATCGTGCCTCCTCCTTATCTCTCTCCCGCTCTGTGTGTGTTGGCAGCTGACGTACCTGCCTCCCCCGTGGGGTGAGTGTGTGTCCCAGGCTCAGGACTCCGGCTTCTTCCCCGTCTACAGCGTGACGGCCTGCCGCATCGAGTGCGAGACGCGCTACATCGTGGAGAACTGCAACTGCAGGATGGTGCATATGCCTGGTGGGTGGGCCTTTTCTTTCTTTCTTTTCTTTCTTTCTTTCTTTCTCTCCATCAGTCTGTCCATCGGTCTATCATTTCTTATTTCCTTTTTCATCTCTCGATCTATCTATCGCTCTCTTGTATTGTTTTGTGTCTCTGTAATTTTTTATTTCTTCTCTGTTATTATCCCCTCTTCCCCATCTGTCAGATTGTATTTAATTAGACATTCATCCATTTGCTCTCGTTCATTTGCTTCATTCTTGCCATTTTCAGAAAATTAGCCACTTATCCTTTTTACTTCACTTCTCGTTTAAAGTCCCTTTGTGAAATCTTTAACTCTAACTCCCATCTGTCTACACTTTTCCGAAACATCCTTTTCTTTGTCCTCTGGCAAATTCTGATGCACCAGAACTGGGCATGATAATATATTTATCTCCACACACTCTCTGTCTCTGTCTGTCGTTCATTCCTTCCTTCCCCATGAGCTTTGTGTTCTCTACCCCATGCTGTTATATTAAGACTCTGCTAATCCTTGTTAGCACTTCATTGGAATTCCACAGTGTGTGTTCCATTACCTAGCTTCCCAATTATCAGCTAATGGACACGTGTGAGCATCTGTGTGTGTGCTGCTTTGATATGTGCTCAGGCAAGCAGTAGCTTAATGAACAGCTCAGCTAGCGTAACCTGCTTTTTTAGCCTACGCTTGCGCGCCAGTCAATCCAAATCCAAAGTCCAAATTATCATGTAGACCATACAACAGGTAGTTTCACAGATGTATGGTTATAAAAGGGAATTATTTTCAGATTGTATTACTTTGTCCCTATTATTTTGTGATATTTCCACTCCAGTGAGTCATTTTGACTTTTTAAAATGTTTTAAAATTTGTAAACCAGACACTAGACTGAACTGCACAGTATCCTCCAAAACTGGCAATCACAAACTGGAAACACAGTGTTGTCCTAAAGATCCAATGTGCACTTCAGTTAAAGCCCCTTTGCAGGCTGATAATTGTCACCTTTAACATTTGACACTATGGAAGGTCACAAAGCTGTATCTTCTGTTCATTGTGTCAGTCCACTGCAGGATATTCCAGAAATCAGGTTTAGTCACTTACCTGGGTATGTTAACTCATAGCAAGTGATAAATCTACTAATAGAAGAGTCATGTGGCTTTATTTTGCTTGAAGAATGAAGCCATAATATTCTTCTATTAGGAGGTTTACGACTCACTCTGAGTTGACTTATCTGGGTTCGTCTCTGTCCTTTATTGTTGTCTTTTTTCCCTTCTGGTTCTTCATTTTCACATTCATTTTCTTGAACTGTTCATGCACGTTTAGCTAGTCTTAAGATAATAATTGTTTTTACAAAATTACTTAGGCATGCTAATAACATTTGCTACATTTGCAACACTGTATTACTGACTGTAAAACAGACAATTCTGTTGTAAGTAAAATTTTAAGCTTGTAAATAGGACCGACAAATTCAAGAATTCAGGAAAAGACAAAAAAAATATTTACTTCATTTGTGTATCCATGTGCTTAGCAGGCGGAGGAAAGGGGATTGCTGTTTTGACAAGCGCATGCACAACATGCATACAGACTCATTCAGAACATGAAAATGGGCCAACAGAGCAGCGCTTGAACTTCACACTTATATGATCATAGATTCCCCCCCCCCCCCTCTCTCTCTCGCGCTCTCTCTCTATCTATCTATCTATCTATCTCTCTCTCTCGCCCTCTCTCTCGTCCTCTCTCTCTCTCTCTCCCTCTCTCTCTCTATCTCCCTACCTCCCTATCTCCCTCTCTCTCTCTCTCTCTGTCACCCCCCCCCTCTCTCTCTCCGTCTCTCTCTCTATCTATCTATCTATCTCTCTCTCGCCCTCTCCGTCTCTCTCTCTCTCTCTCCTCTCTCTCTGTTTGCCTGTCTGTCTCTCTGTTTGTGTATACAAAACACAAAAATAGAATAGAAAGCGCTGAAATGCATTCAGGTCACACAGCAAAAAAGAAAAGAATTTCAGACAGCCTTTCTTTTTTTTCCCCCAATCTGTTTGTGTGTTGCTCATGTTTGCTAATTGGCTGAGAACAGACTCACAGACAACATCTATGAACAGCACAGGCAGGCCCTTAGACCAACGCCAGACTGTTTGTGTATGCTAGCCTTCTGCCCAACAGCATTAAGTTTGTACTTACTTTGCAGTCACCAAAACCGTCTGAGCAGTTGGCCTTTAAGTTTGCCTCCAGCTCATCATTAATTCAGGATTGTAGAAGGAAAGAAAAAAACAGTGAGAGAGACAGAGAGAGAGAGAGAGACAGAAGCCTTTTTGAAAAAGTGTGGATGGAACAAGTGCTCCTCCTCCTCCTCCTCCTCCTCCTCCTCCTCCTCTTGTGCTTTGCTCACCCTGTCTCTCCTCCTGTTGTCTTCAGGGGATTCTCCATACTGCACCCCTGAGCAGTACAAGGACTGCGCTGAGCCTGCTCTCGGTGAGATACACACATTTGCAAGTACACACACGTACACACACACACACATACACATGCACACACATATATACTCACACACACACACACACACACACACACACACACACACACACACACACACACACACGTGCACACATGCACACACACATATACTTACACACACACACACACACACAATACACAATCTGGTGAAACATTATTGTCTTGAAGAATTTCAAAAGCTCACTATCAACACTTGATCTATCTCAATCTACTGTACCAAGTACACCGAGATATATATATATATAACTACTGCATACACACTTTACCCTTATACAAACTAATTAATTTCCCTCCTCCATCTCTCTCTCTCTCTCTTTCTCACTCTCTCTCTTTCTTTCTCTCTAATATGCAACACAGTTGCTCTCTACTCTCTAGCTGTGCATGTTCTTTCTCTCAAACACACCCACACACTATCACATGAGAAACCTATACACACCCACACACTATTAATAAGCAGCATCTCTATCTATAGGCACTTTCATTAGCCAAGCCTTCTGTCTCAGTCAGTGTGTCCCCCTGTAGATCATCAGCCAACCTTGCGTCCAGTGTAGCACCATTTGGCACCACAGTGTGTCTGGTGCTCTCTACGCTTCTATTTGCCTCACTTCCACCAAGCCCACTTCTCC